>VMDO01008622.1:0-82706 GCA_007922755.1 Pedetes capensis
GTCTATTGAATATACCATGGACTGCCAAAAGAACCAACAGATCTGTCCTAGAAGAGGTACAACCAGAGTGCTCCTTGGAAGCAAAAATGGCCAAACTGCGTCTTACATATTTCGGACATGTAGTCAGGAGAGAACAATCCCTGGAGAAGGACATCATGTTTGGAAGAGTGGCAGGTCAACGGAAAAGAGGAAAGCCCTCTACCAGATGGATTAACACAGTGTCTGCAACAATGGGCTTAAACATAAATAAGATGGTTTGCCTGGCACAGAATCAGCAAGTGTTTCGATCTGCTGTACATAGGGTCGCTATGAGTCGGACTCGACTCGACGGCACCTAACAACAACAACAACAACATGGTCTTCAGAGTAGTTTCTTCAAAAGAGGTATGCTGGGGGGAATTTACTGAAGAGTCAGATTTTTTGTACCATAAAGGATTGAAGGCAGAATTTTGGAGGTGCTGAGGAATACAGTTCCCTGCTTTTCCCCACTGGATTCTGAGAAGACAGCCCACTAGCCAGTCCTATATTAAGGAGAACAGAATTAGATATTCACAGTGACATCACTGGGCAAACCAATGAGGTCTTCTTTGTCCTTTCTTTGATCAGAGCTTTTCCTTTCTCCCCCTGAAACTTCCATTTGTTTCTGTGCTCTCCATCCTCCAAAACCCAAACCTAGGGCATCTTCTATATAGTCTTATGTATTGTTCACTTTCAGCAATTTTGACAAAGGATGTTTTTCTAAATATCTCCATTTAAATTCCAATTCTCACCTTTACTATTGTGAAACCTAGTAACTAGTTTATCAATGTTATCTTTGTAGCATTAGAGAGCATTACCATTAAAAGGAATATTGTAACTTGAAAAAAATAATTGTCATCTGCAGGAAACAATATCTTAACTTGCTAAAAAAAGTTCTCTACCTTCACTATGAAATAACTTTTGTTAATTCTTTTGCTATGGTAAGGAGATAACAAATATTTTGGAGTGGAAATGACCCTGTGCAATGTGGATAATTATACCAATGACAAATTGCTATACTTTGGGGGAAAAATTTAGCCAATATTTCCATAGTATATCTGGCTCAATACATTAAGAACGAGGTTTAAATCCAATTTAAAAAAAAAAAAAACTTCCAGAGACTTTATGTCTAGTGGAAACATTTGAATATTGACAATTTACTTTGGTCTTTGTATCTCCCTTTATAGCCTTGCTGTCACTGTCTTATCCTTAATTTTCATGATAAAGCAAGAAAATAAGTAAGATTAAAAACAAACTCTTAAGGAAATGCCTTAACTCTCATGGCTCCCTTCCTTCCTTATCACATTTTTTCCTCAGGTTCCCATTCTGTGTACATTATTCAACAAGGTAGGAACAAAATAATTACAGCAACACACATATTACAGGTACCTCTGTAAACATGAAGCAGCATATTTATGTTTTTCCATAAGTAGAGAAAACAGAAACAAAACAACTTAAAATATTGGCTTCTAAAATGTAGACTATTGATTCACAGTATTACTTACTGATATCAGTAAGAACTTATTAATAATGCAAATTACCAAGACTCCATCTGGTAGATACTGAATAAAAATTCAGGAATGTAGCCCAGCAAGATGTATTTGAGTGAGCCCTCTAGATGATTCTGAGGTACTCTGAAGTTTGGGAGCCATTGATATAATGTTTTTGTTTTATTTTTTCCTGATCAATATTAGTGTATTTTCTTTACCTGTGTTCGTATCTGGGGATCTTTAAAGAGCCTCAATTCTTAACCAGTGTCAAAGTAGTATACATGTTATAAAAGAAATACAGAAATAACTATCAGAGTTTTCCATCAGTATGAAAACAAATGGGCCTGGGTTTGTAAGGCAGAGAGGAAACTGAATATTTTCTCATTTAAAAAATACAAAAAGTTCACCTATTGAAGTCAAACTTTCATATTGAAATGATGCTGCATCTTTATAACTCTTCCAAATGAAATGAATCTTTGTTTAGTTATACTAAGAGGATGTCACCTAAGGTTGTCTGTCAGGCAAAATTCAGGCCCCCAAAATCATTGTCCCTAGTTACACCCAGGAATATATTAGATTACATAAAAAAAGTCATTTTGAAAATGTCATTTAGGTTATGAATCACTGACTTTACAGCATTTATCTAAATGGACCTAATCTACTTCCATAAACCCTTAAAATCAGTGCTCATTCTCTGGCTGGTAGCAGAACGGGAAGTTAGAGATTCAAGGCACAAGAAGGGTTTGACCTCCTGTTGTTGGCTGGAACATTAACTGAGCCACATGTCCAGGAAATGGGGATCCTAGTCCCTGGATTGCAAGAAACTGGATTCTGAAATCAACCAGTGAACTCCAAAGCAGATTCTTCCCCAGAGCCTCCAGAGAAGAGCCCAGCCTTGCTGACACCGTGCTTTTAGTCTTCTAAAGTGCTAAACTGAGAGGACCTTGCTGAGCAGTGCTGTGCTTGGATTCTGACTCACAGACTGTGAGATAATGGATGGATATTGTTTTAAGCTGCTACATTTGTGGCCATTTGTTATAGCAACAACAGCAAACAAATACTAAGTATGAATTTAAAATGCTGCTACAGTCATCACACCTTGGAAATGAACTTGCTGCTTTTGACAGAAGAAAAAAAAAAACCTCATTGGCAATTTAACATTCAGAACATGAGGTTTTTACTGGTAAGCTTTTGTAACATTCAGAATATCTGGACCCTCCTTTTGGCTTTCTAAAAGTAAGCACTCCTTCAGTACATTTGTCTTGAGGGCACATGCTTTTTCTTTGTAGGTTAGACAGCAGTATCTAACATTCACATATCAATCTCTGGAAATTTAGAAACAGATGCTTGTCTCTTTTCTTTGTTCTGCACTTCAGAGGAATCTTTCTATGTGAAGCAAACAGTTCACATATAAGAACCACAGATAGCTCCATTGCCATAACTTGGCAAACTTTAATATGTGACATATTGTCAGACCTCAACACTTACAGGAAACTGAAGTCCTTTAAGTGTGAGTTTAGTTTAACAATTTTATACTCTGCAGACAATGATGATACTCCTTTTTTATATAAGGGAGGCATAAAGAGGATTCTTTGTAAATTTATAAACACATCTGTATAAGAGTCCTCGGTTCCTTAGAGAAGTCATGCTAAGAGTGAGCATGGAAGCAAAGTGGGCGGGTGGTGTGTTTCCCAAAGTTGGAATAACAAAGTACCATAGAATGAGTGCCTTAGACAAATTTTTCTCTTAGCTCTGGTTGCTGGATGTCCAACATCCATGCATTCGCAGAAGGCTTATTTGTTTGATTTGGTTTGGTTTGGTTTGGCTTTTGGATTTTTATTTGGATTTTGGCTTTGTTTTTTTTTCCTGAAGACCCTTCTGCTTGGCTCATAGATGGCCTTCTTCTGCTGTCTTCACAAGGTCTTACTCTGCATGTCTGGATCATCATCTTCTCTTCTAAGGACACAAGTCATACCAAATTCAGGCCTACCCTAATAACCTCATTTAATATTAATTTCCTCTTTAAAGGTCCTATCACCAAAGACTATCACATTCTGAATTACTGGGAGTTAAAACTTCAACATATAAATTTGTGGGAGCCAATTCAGTCAGCACAGGCAGTGCTCAGTTCAGAGCATGACCTCACTGTTCGTGATTCCCCAGCAGTGCATCAGAAGCTTTCTCGCTATTGTCAAGGGTTTCCAGAAGAGTTTTATCTCCCACTTATGGCCAGGGAAGATAATAATTATAGTTTCAAAAATTAGGTGATAAGAAGTAACAGATTCATGAGAAAACCAAAGTCTCCTGAGACAAAGAACAGTAGCCTTTCTACCACATTATACCATTAATCATGGTTTATAGCAAAAGGATTTGCAAGAAATCATATGCATTCTGTTCATATCTGCATTAATAGCACATTCTATTAAGTAGAAAAGCATAAAATAGACAATAATTTGTATTTAATTTCATGTATTTCTTTTGTTGTGTTGTTAGGTGCCATGGAGTCAAGTCCAACTCATAATGACCCTGTGTACAACAGAACGAAACACTACCCAACACCATGCCATGCCTGGCACTATTGTCAGCACTTATCTGCTATTCATAGGGTTTTCAATGGCTGTTTATTTGGGGAGTGGGCTGCAGGGTTCTTCTCCGAAGACTACAGCACCCAGTATTCCCAGGCAATCTCCCCTTCAAGTACTAACCAGGCTTTATGGTGCTTAGCTTCTGAGATCACCAATTGGGATGGCTGTAGACGATGTATTTATTTTACTAAGTATAAAAGTTAATTAAAGTAATATTTATTTATTGAATCATAATGTGACAGACACTGCACTAAGTAATTTATATACATTATCTCAAGAAATTCACAATAACCCTATGACCTAAATATTATGGCTGTAACCAATGTTCCAGGAAAGGGAACTGAGGTTCAGAAAGATTCCATACCTTGTCAAAAGTTATACAATCCAAGAATGTAGAGTAGCCAGGTCTATCATGGTCTATCCCTACTACCTCTGAGATAGTGACTATCTTTAGAATATAATAGGCAAAATTTGAACACAGCATGAAAAAGTCATATAACGAAAAAATATATAGGCAAGAGGTAATTTACTAGTTGGTAGAGCACTGAGGTCCCGAGTTCGATTCCCAGCACCACAAAAAGGGAGAAGGATGTGGCAACCCACTCCCAAGGCAATCCTGAAACAATCTGTCATTGAAAACCCTATGAGGGTCGCTATGAGTTGGACACGACTCGACGGCAGCACCTAACAACAATCTAAGATATTGGGAGAAGGACCTGGCAACCCCCTCCCAAAAATCAATCTGCCATTGAAAACCCTATGAACAGCAGAGAAGCACTGACAATAGTGTTTCCCCTGTTGTACAGAGTGTCACTATGAGTCGGATACCGACTCGATGGCACCTAACAACAACAACAACATCTAAGATGAGTCCTTGTCATCAACTTGTTATTACAAAGTTTGGGTGCTTTTGTTTGTGAAATACTTTGTTAATTTTTAAAGGTGAAAAAAATAAAATATGATGGTCACAAATTAAAATGCAATAAATAATAGAAAATAATCTTCAGACAAATGACCATCCTACTCTAGGTGCAAATCTCTATGATTAGAAGTAGGCTATGACCACTCTCTTCAGAGAGAACATGACAAAGGTATAAGCATTTTCAGGAGAAAACATCAGTGCCACAGTCCAGCTGCAGCCTAGATTAAATGCAAGGTCTCCCGAAGGCAGATGAGGAGTCGGCGGTGGGTAACAGCAAACACAGCAGTTCGGAGGCAGTGTGGATCTGTTCCATTTATTTCCCAGATAGTCCAGCCTTTTATACAGTTTTTTAAACTTAGGTTATGCAAGCAGTAAGAACAGTATGCATGGTATCCCACAGAAACAGGCTTCACAAACACATATTGATCACAATAGCCCGTAGCCCAGAACACAAACAAGAGCCCACAGCTCAGAGCATAAACTTTACTGTCTCTAGGTAACAAACATCAGGGAGGTCTGTTTTTCCTTAGGTATTTTATTAATGACAAATTATAATGGGGTAGTTTAACTATTATTAACTATTCTGTTTTTAAGTGGAAACTAGGGATAGTTTATTATTAAGTTATCACCCTATTGAGTCCACAATATGAAAAATGGGCATTCTAACTTACCAGATTGTTTTGCTTGCTGGAGGGCTGTTGGTATAGAAACTTTGGTTTGTGTTAACTCAAGGAGTTCATGCCGTTGGAAGTCATTCAAGAATTCTTTTATTGTAAGCCTGTTAGGCTTTTTCAGCTCCCAATCTGAATGAGCACTGCTCATGGAGTCAGAAGATTATATATTTACACTTATTACTTGTTTTTCATTAGTACTTCCCAGAAATTTACTATATGAAGAAAACAGTGACCAATTCAAATTTAGGAAAAAGAAAAGGCAATATTCCAAGTCCCTTTCCATGAAGAGACCTTCTTTTTGAGGTACTCTTCCCCTCTCGGTGGACTTTCCCTTCAAAGGCTTTGAGGTGCTTTTCCCCTCTCAGTGGATTTTCCCTCTGATGCCTTTTAAAGGTACCCTTCCTCATGTGGGGACTCAGCCTACCCATCATGAGTGGAAACGGACCTGGCACATCAGCATCAAGCCCTGCCTTGGAGAACATTCAGACTTGTTATTTATTCTGATTGCAAACCTCAATAAATTATTTCTCAAGAATGAAAAGTAAAACATAATGTACTATGAAACTTTTTGCTAAAATAAACTTCAATATTTGAATAACACTACAAATTGCTATTGACCTATTTCATATAAACTATACTCAACAGAACTTAACAACAATAATTCCCACTTTCTAGTAATATTCTTATTTATCTAGCAGATTGTGGACAGCAGCTGTTCTTTCCCCCTTTCAAGCTTTAAGATGAAACAAGCCCCCACTCCTGCAAACTCAGAGCTAATGCCAACACTCCAATCTCATTGAGGGGCAGGGGGTCTGCTGGAAGCATCTCAGAAATTAATTCTTATCTCAAACTGTGGAGAAGAATAGCACCCTCTGTTGGCTAAATCCCCAGTGACACAGCATAAATACCCTTCAAAGAGATGAAGTAGAGTTGGACATGGTCACACATCTATTATCCCAGCACTGGGGAGTCGGAGGTAGAAGGCTTGCAAATTGAAGCCAGCCTGGATGGGCTACATAGTGAGTTCTAAGCCAGTCTGAGCTACGTAGTGAGACCATGTCTCAAAACAACAAAAGATATTAATTTCAGGTAAATGTGCTATAAAAATTTTCCACAAGCACATCTGCACTAAATGAAACATTAAAGGAATTTCTTGGGACACAGAAAATTTATATTGGATAGAGACTTGAATATAAACAGAGGAATGAAGAGCATCAAAAATAGTACATATGTAAGTTAAAATAAAAGATGATCATCATTTTTACCCTTATTAAAAAGATAAGTGATTCTCTGCTTCTTTCTATCCCACAAAAAGCCACATCTTCTTATGCAGTGTCAGTAAGATCCCTGAGACAATATGGTAAGTGTTCATGTGAGTAGATTTGTTCACATTGGACACCTGGACACCAAAGCTGCTTTTAGCTCTTACAAATAAGATATTGCCATCATCAATGACCCCTTCATTGCATAAACTACTTGATCCACATGTTCCTATATGATTTCACATATGGCTACTTCAGTGGCATACTGAAGGCTGAGAATGACAAGCTTGTTACCAATGAAAATCTCTCTATATCTTCCAGGAGCAAGATGCTGCTCACATCAAATGAGATGATGCTGGTGCTGAATATGTTATGGAGTCCATTGGTCCTGGGGCTTATTTGGAAGATGGAACCAAAAGAGTCATCATCTCTACCCCTTTTATTGATTCTCCCATATTTTTGATGCACCCAACTTTAACACTGTCTTCAACCCATTCTCCTGGAACCATGAGAAGTATGATAATGCCCTTGACATTGTCCACAGACTTCCTCCACCAACAACTGCTTTGCTCCATTGACAAAAGCTACCCAGGATAATGGTGACATCTATGGTAGGGCACAGTCCACATCATCAGTGAAACTAGAAGATTGGGTGGTCTTCAGGGAAACTGGCATAATAGTGTAGAGGTGCCCAGAACATAATAACTCCATCTGCCAAGGTTCTAGGCAATGTCATCACTGGGCAGAATGGGAAGTTCCCTGACATAGCTTCCTGCACAGCCACCTCCAATGTGTTGGTTGTGGATCTGGCCTATCATCTGGATAAAGCTGACAAAAATGATGACATCAAGAAGGTGACGAAGCTGGTATCAGAAGACCCTGAAAGGGCATCCTAGGCTACTTCAAAAATCAGATTTTCTCCTATGACTTTCACAGTGGTACCTAATCTTCTGCCTTTGATGGTGGGGCTAGCTAGCATTGCTGTCAATGACCAATTTGTCAACTTCCTTTCCTGGTATGATGATGAACTGGACTACAACAACAAAATGGTGAATCTTATGGTCCTCATGTTGACAAGAAGTAATAATCCCTAGAGGATGAGTCCTAGTAATAACAAAAGATGTAAAGATGTCTTCAGCTGCTGAGGAATCCTTGTTGCAACTCAATCCCCTATAACACTAAGAGCCTCCCATCCTCAACACAGATTCTGAGAATAAATTATTAGTGCAGGCACAGCATAGATAAACTCAAAAATATTATGCTGAGAGAAAAAACACACAAATTGTTATATAAAGTATGTTTCCACTAAATGAAGTTCTAGAAAAGGCAAAACCATTTTACTGGGAAAACAGTAATTTATTACCTGGTCCAGGAGTAGGGGGAATTGATATATGTGTGATTTTTAGAGAATGATGAAAGTATGACATGCCTTCATTCTGGTTGTATGTGGCATATATATATATATATATATATATATATATATATGTATATGTATATATATATATGGACTCATCACACTTGTTAGGTGCCATCGAGTTGGTACCCGACTCATAGCAACCCTATGTACAACAGGCAAAAAACTATTGTCAGTTCTTCTCTACTATTCATAGGGTTTTCAATGGCAGATTGTTTTTAGGGAGTGGGTTGCTGAGTCCTTCTCCCAAGCCTACAGCACCTGGTGTTCCCAGGTGGTCTCCCATTCAAGTAATAACCAGGCCTGACCCAGCTTAGCTTCCTAGATCTAATGGGATTGGAACTCACAGTGGTATGGCATCACTTAGGATGTGTTTTTGTTTGTTAGGTGCCGTCGAGTCATGTCCGACTCATAGCGACCCTCATAGAGTTTTCAATGGCAGATGGTTTCAGGATTGCCTTGGGAGTGGGTTGCCACAGACTTCTCCCATTTTTGCGGTGCTGGGAATCGAACTTGGGACATCAGAGACTGCAGAGTGGCGCTCTACCAACAGAGCTAAATCCCAGACCCATCACTTAGGATAGGTGTATTTTATTATTTATAAATTATACTTCAATAAAATTTTGATGGGAAAACAAAAAACACAAAATAGTGCATTTCTGGAACCAATCTGATCATCTAAGCCCCTTCTCACAGTTTGAATCAATTACCAGAAAACATCTACTCTCACCTCACATGTCCCTAGTATTTGTCCTTTGAACTTTTTCTCTTGAGAAACAGCTCTCTGATTCTAATCTAGATTCTTCTCATTACCACCACTATCCCTAAACTTAGATCCTTCTGGGGAGTAGGATATAGACTAATCAACATTGCCCTCACTAATTACTAACTGAAACAACTATGCAGACACTTCCTGTATTTCAATTTTTATAAGACATAACACGGAAAGAGAAGTGAATAATGATGATAAGCATGAATAGAGAAAAATGCATAGTTACCACATTTTAACTGGGCACTGGACTACACTATCCATTCTAAGATTTATCTCAATCAATGTTTTTGTTGTTGTTTGGTCCCATTGACTCAGGTCCAACTCACAGTGACTCTATGTATGTCAAAACCAAATAATTCTGGACTCTGTGCCAGGCACAGGATCTTTTTCATCTTCAAGCCCATGGTTGCAGGCACTGTGTCAAGCCATGTAGTTTAAGGTTTTCTTTTTTTTCATTGACCTGCCACTCTCCCAAATATGATATCCTTCTCCAGGGATTAGTCCCTCCGGACTACATGTCCAAAATATGTAAGATGTAGTCTAATCATCATTGCTTCTAAGGAGCAGTCAGGTTGCATTTCTTCTAGGACAGATCTATTGGTTCTTTTTGCAGCCCGTGGTATATTCAATACTCATTTCTAGTATCATAACTCAAAAGTATCAGCTCTTCTCCTGTCTCCCTTATTCAATGTCCAGCTTTCACAACTACATCATGCAACAGAAAATATCATGCATGATTAAGGCTCAGTTTCATCTTCAATGTGACATTTTTTACTTTTTCAAGTTTAAAGAGGTCTTTTGAAAGAGCTTTTCCCAATGCACTCTGATATCATGACTGCTTCTTTTGTGGGTGTTTATAGAACCAAGTACAGCAAAATCTTGGACAACCTCAGTCTTTTCTCTGTTTATCAAGAAGTTGCATACTGGTGCAGTTATAAGGATTTTTTTCCTTGATGTTGAAACACAATCCATACTGAAGGCTATTTCTTTGATCTTCATCAGTAACGGTTTCAAATTTTGTTCACTTGCAGCAAACAAAGTTGTGTCATCTCCATTAACGTAGGTTGTTAATGAGTCTTCCTCTAATCATAATACCACGTTCTTCTTCATACAGTCCAGCTTCTCAGGTTATTTTATTGGCACAGAGATTGAAAAGGTATGGTGAAACTATACAGCCCTGATGCACACCTTCCTTGGTTTAAAAGCAATGTTTCCTTGTTCTGTCTGAACGACTGCCTCCTGGTCCTTCTAAAGATTCCTCATGAGTACAATCAAGAGTTCTGGTATTCCTATTCTTCATAATGTTATCCATAACTTGTTATGATCCACACAGTCAAATGCCTTTGCATAATCAATAAAACATACATAGATACCTTTTTGGAACTCTCTGCCTTCAGCTAATATCCATCTGACATCAGCAGTGATGTCCCTGTTCCATGCCCTCTTCTGAATCCAGCTTGATTTTCTACTAGTTCCCTGTCTATCCTCTGCTGCAGTCACTTTTGAATGATCTTTAGCAAAATTTTTCTTGTGTGTGATGTAAATGATATTGGTTGATAATTTCCACATTCAGTTGGATTCTATTTCTTGGGAATAGGCACAAATATGTATCTCTTCCAGTCAGTTGACCAGGTAGCTATTTTCCAAATATCTCTGTATAAACAAGTGAGCACCTCCAGTGCTGCATCTATTTGTTGAAATATCTCAATTGGTATTCCATAAATCCTGGAGCCTTATATTTTACCAGTTCCTTCAAGGCAGCTTCCATATCCTCCTTCAGTACCATTGGTTCCTGATCATATGCAACCTCTTGAAATGATTGGTCATCCACCCACTCTTTTTGGTACAATGATTCTGTGTATTCCTTCCATCTTCTTTTGATGTTTCCTGCATCATTTAATATTTTCCCTGTAACATCCTTCACTATTGCCACTCAACACTTGAATTTTGCCAATTCTTTAAGCTTGAGAAAAACAGAATGTGTCCTTCCCTTTTGCTTTTTCTATCTCCAGCTCTTTGTACAACATTATAAAATGGTCTTTTATTATTTAGTGTTAGAAAGAATAATAAATTATAAGATTAAACATGTGAAATTGAGTCCCAATCTGCCATAAAATTCTATCATCTCTATGATTTGCTAAAATATCAGTTTCCTTATTTCTAAAGTGAGGTGATTGAATCAGATTTCTTTTTCATCTTGTCAACCTAAGATATGTCTTATCTAATTAAAAGCACCTTGAAATCTAGGGTTATATTTAATATATCTGTCTTCTTGTTACCTGCAAAAGAAGCAGCAACTCCATAAATATGCAGAATATCTATAAACATTAATTTAAAAGGAAACAAAAATTCTTGCCTTCATATTAGAAGCTTTTCTCAATCACATCATTGTTCTTTCTCCTAACATTCTTGAATATGTACGTGTCATCCATGATATCTCTCCCTTCTTCACAATAATTCCTTCACCATAGTAATGCATATTCTTTATTGGTTTGTTATAACATATAAAACTAACTTCCAAGAAATATGTAATTGTATATTAAAGTTCTGAATTCTGTTTAAATGGGTTTTGGTTCCTATGTGCTCAATGATTTTCATGATTATTTTTCTAATTTTGTGTAAAGATTTGCTTTTTTAAGCAAATCAAAGCCAAATTTTATCTTCCAAAATAATCTATCATTGATAATTTATTAGAGTAAATGATGAATAAATAATGTAATAAAATAAACTGCCAATGTCAATCTGCAGTATAATAATATCCTAAAAGATAAGGTAAATTAGGAAGAAGTCCATCCTTCTAAATCCAAATAGGTTAAATATAATAAAGAATATTTCAATTAGTAGATATATGTCAAGAATATGACTGTACATAGTAGTGATTGAATATTTGGCAATGATGTCAAAAAGTCAAAGTCACCAAACATGACATAGACTAATTATAATTTTCAAATGTGAATCATCTATAACTGAAAGAGTGAAAAATTACTTTTGTACTTTTTTCATATATATATTGATCTAAGTCTGTCAAAGCCAAGTTCAAAACATATTTCTCTACCTACTAGTATGATATATATACCTGCATAATAAAATTCAAAAAAGAAAATTAATGTACCTATCTTTATAACTAATGTGTAAAATTTGATGAAAAATGTTATGAATAATTTTAGGACAAAAATATGATTGAAAGTATCAGTTTAAAAGGTAATAAAATGGTCACATTTAGTATTTTAATGAGCATAAAAGCTTATCATCCACTATTTAAAAACATTACCAAATATCTATAATAACACTATTTAAAAACACTCCCAAATATCTATAAAAGAAATAATATTCTGATATACACTACATGCATTATTGCATTTTACATTTGTAGTAGTCCTATTAAGTACTATTGTAATTATCCTCATCTAACATATGATATGCCTGCAGCTGTAGCCCTGTGGCAGCCGATCCCGTCAGATCTCGGAAGCTAAGCAGGGTCAGGCCTGGTTAGTACCTGGATGGGAGACCGCATGGGAACACCAGAAGCTGTAGGCTTGGGAGAAGGACCTGGCAACCCCCTCCCAAAAAAATCAATCTGCCATTGAAAACCCTATGAACGGCAGAGAAGCACTGACAATAGTGTTTCCCCTGTTGTACAGAGGGTCTCTATGAGTCAGATACCGACTCGACGGCACCTAACAACAACAACAGCATATGATATAAATAATACTAAAAGGTATATAACTTACTACGCAGTTAATGAGTAGCAGAGTTAGAATTTGCTACCAGATCCAAAGCCCTGAATCACTTAAAAATTCTCTTAATGTCAATACAGAAATCAAGGCTTTTGATTTTTTACAGTTCTGCAAAATTTTTTATACTTTATATGACTTCATTCATTTAGCCACTCATTAATTCAATCAAGAACTGTTAAGCCAAACTCTGTGTTGAGTATTATCTTACATCCTTTAAAGTGTTATGCTTAGTTTTCTACAAAACACCCATGTTCAGTCTACTTTCCATGTCTTTTTCCTGAAGTGTCTCCACTCACCCAATATCAAGTCAAGGCTCATCCAAGTGATGTACTTTAAATGTTCATTCCCTTGCACATTAAACCTTCCTTTAAATACCAATATCCCTACCATATTTAGCACTTATTTAAAAATAGGTATAAACTAACTTTTTCATTGTTTATACTTGCACAAGAATACACTGTGAGCCCTTGAGAGCAGGTTTGTCTTAAAGTTCCACATTCAGCGGTTTTCTTTGCCATGACAAAGCACTCCAAAAAATACATATTGACGATGAGGTTATAGAGGAGTAGTTTATTTAAACTATTCCTTTCACTGACAACATTGAACACACAAGATTAAAAAAAAAAGCAAAGACAACTCTTTAAGACATTAAAAGGGATAACAACATAGGAAGAAAACATCAGGCTAACATCTGAGTTGAAAACAGAAATTCCTGGAGGTAACCAGGGTAAGGGTGCTAAATTGGTATTGAACTTGGTTGGTTTTGGTGGTCTCTGTTTTTGTTTTGTCTTTGTGGTGCTGGGGATTGAATCCAGAGCCTTCCATATGCTAGACAGTTTCTCTCCCACTGAGGTACATCCCCAGGCATTGGTTTTGATGGTCTTACAGGGTGAGAGGGGCAGAAGTAAATGTCTGCATGGGCTTACTCAAGATATTAAAATTCTATAAAATATACCAATATTAAGCTAGCCTACCAAAAATATGCCAACAAGACAAAGATGAAGTAAAAGTAAAATCCCTATCCTCAGGGAAGAGTAAGAAAATTTTCTTCAATGATAAATATATGAGGGAAAAGGGAGAAAGAATCCTCAGTTATTATAAATCTGAAGTCATAAACCAACATCTTGGACACTTATGGCTCAAATTCACATTTGACAATACAGGGGGGAAAAAGACAAAACAAAAAGGAAAAACTTAAATTGATAATTGAATTTTAAGCTTCCCAGTTTAGGAATAGCATGATATACCTGGAAGAAACAGATACACATCTTCTCCAGAGGATAAATCTTCACCTTGAGACTCAAATTTTCTCACTAACAGAATATCAGAAGCAATAAACAATATAAAGTCAAACTAAGTACACACATACACACACCAACACTTACCATGATAAGCATAATCTTACAAAAACAAGACACAGAAATAAATCTACAGAAATACTGACATAAA
Source organism: Pedetes capensis (assembly GCA_007922755.1). Classification (NCBI taxonomy): domain Eukaryota; kingdom Metazoa; phylum Chordata; class Mammalia; order Rodentia; family Pedetidae; genus Pedetes; species Pedetes capensis. The sequence goes on from VMDO01008622.1 coordinate 14,324, forward strand.
CTCACCAGGTACAGATGCTTACAATGTTTAAACAAATCAAAAATAAGCTAAGATTGAAAATATTTCCAAGATACAGAAAACTACAAGAAGTTTTACAAAAATAAAAAAACAAATACAACTCCTGGTTGAAAACAATATTAAGTTTTAATTATATTGGTCATAAGTTTTAATTACAAGGGTCTAGCAAATAGGTTAATGGAAAATAAGAAATAAAAGATTTAGAGATATGTGAAATTCATAATGGAGTAGAGGCTAAGTAATGGTGCTACAAAATATAGGAAAACTCTTTCGACAGTGGCTTTTGACATTTTTGTATGGTATAAAACTATAGCTATTTATTTTATTATTTTCACATATTTTTATTTTTTAAAAAATCTATAAGTATGAACTTCAAAATTCTTATGTTATGTAAAACAAAGTATCTGTTTCTCAAAAACTGGTGAAGAACAAGTAATTTGTACAAGTGCATGTCATAATTTTCTGCCTAACGTGGGATCATAGTTACATGAGTGATATAAAACCTAAAGATACAAATCTCTTAAGGAATTATTAGAATGAGCTTAATAGTTTAGTAGCTTGTGACATCACCAAAATGTCAGTCTTGGAGATTACAGTGCACAAACTCACATAAAAACATCAATTTGGGTAACTACTCACAGATGACAATATCTTTATGGGAGCCCTATAGTCCAAATGAGAGGTTCCTGAACCCCAGTAGGACAAAAATCTGAATGGATACAGGAAAGATGATAAGAGCAGTTTCATGTTACCTGCATAACATCTCTCCCAAGCCGCACGGATGGCTCTGAGACAAGCCCTCTCAGCCTATAATTTCTCCCACAAGAGAAATTGACTACAAAATTAAGTGCCAGACATCCTTAATGCTTCCTTCTTTGTGGATCATAAGTTCAAAACCAGCCTGGGCTGCACAACAAACTTTGTCTCAAATAATAATAATAATAATAATAATAATAATAATAATAATAATAATAATAAAAAATAAAACAGACAAAAAAAGAAAAAATCAAAAATCAGGTAAAAAAATATACTGAGACTAATGAAAATGGAAACATAATATACCTAAACTTTTGGGAGGCAAAAAAAGTAGTTCTAATAAGGAAGTTTAGTGACAAATAGCTACATTTATAAAAAGTTCTTCAAAACGGTTAATAAAATAGACACACTCCTCTAGCCACCCTCACCAAAAGAAAGAAAGAAATGGCCTAAATTTTAAAAATTAGATGTGACAAAGGGGTCATAACCAGTAATACCAACAAAATCCAGATCACCAGGGAAAGCTCTGAGAAGTCATACTCTCTAAAAAATGAAAATACAGAAGAAATAGGTGAGTTCCTTAATGCATATGAATATACACAAAATTAAGCCCGCAGGATATAATCAATTTAAACAGACCCATTACACTCACCAAAATTAAAAAAAAAAAAAAATTCCCAGCAAAGAAAAGCCTGGATTCCAGTGGTTTCACAGCAGATGTCTATCAAACCTTCAAACTATTTCATAAAATGGAAAATGGAGGGACACTTCCAAACTCATTCTATGAAACCAGTATCACCCTGATACCAAAACCAGACAAAGACACTTCAAGGAAAGAGAACCATAGGCCAGTTTCCCTGATGAACATTGATGCAAAAATCCTTAATAAAATTCTGGCAAACCACATTCAGCAAAACATTAAAAAGATCATACCTCATGATCAAGTGGGCTTATTACACATATGCAAGGCTAGTTCAACGTATGAAAATCAATCAACATAATTCAATATATCAAGACACTTGCACCCTGAAATCACACAATCCTATCAATTGATGCTAAGAAGGCCTCTGAAAAGTGCAATAAAAGTCCTAGAGAAAGTGGATGTAATAGAGAAATATCTCAACAACATAAAGGCCAAATATGACAAACCTATAGTCAATATCATATTAAATGGGAAAAATTGAAACCATTCCAAGATGAGGAACAAGACAAGAATGTTCACTCTCTCTTCTCTTATTCAATATTGTAATCAGAGTCCTAGCCAGATCAATCAGGCAAGAGTAAGAAATCAAAAGGTTATAGATAGGAAAAGAAGAAATCAAATTATCCTTATTCATGGATGACATGATCATTTACCTAGAGGACCCCAAAATTCCTTTAGGAAACTCTTAGAACTAATTAACTCCTTCAGCAAAGTTGTTGTTGTTAGGTGCCGTCGAGTCAGTATCTGACTCATAGCGACCCTCATTGGGTTTTCAATGGCTGACTGTTTCAGGATTGCCTTGGGAGTGGATTGCCAGGTCCTTCTCCTATCTTTTGTGGTGCTGGGAATTGAACTCGGGACCTCAGAGACTGCAGTGCAGTACTCTACCAACTGAGCTAAATCCCAGCCTTCAGCAAAGTAGCAGGATACAATACTAACACTTAAAAATCAGTAGCCTTCCTTTACAGCAATATTGTGTTGTTAGGTGACATCAAGCTGGGTCCAACTCACAGCAACCCTATGTACTACAAAATGAAACTCTCCCCAACACTGTGCCATGCCTGGAAATTATGTCAGTGCTTCTTTGCTATGCATAGTGTTTTCAATGGTGGATTGCTTCAAGAGTGAATTGCCAGGTCCTTCTCCCTAGCTTGCAGCACCTGATATTCCCAGGTGGTCTCCCATCCAAGGACTTAACCAGGCTGAAACTGCTTAGTTTCTGAGATCAAGCAGGTTCAGATGCTAGAGTATTATGCCTACAGACTTTACACCAATAGTGAGCAGAAAGAGAAGGAAATTAAGGTGACAATTCCTTTCACAATATCACACCAAAAATTAAATATTTATGAATCAATCTAACAAAAGACCCTGAAGATCTCTACAAAGAAAACTTCAAAACATTAAGGAAAGAAATTGCAGAGGATTCTAGAAGATGGAAGGACCTCTTCTACTCATGGATTGAGAGAATCAATATTGTAAAAATGTCTATTACAAAAAGGAATTTACAGATTTAATGCAATCCCTGTTAAAATCCCAATGACAGAATTTGTTGTTGTTGTTGTTGTTGTTGTTGTTGTTGTTAGGTTCCATTGAGTCGGTATCTGACTCATAGTGACCCTCTGTACAACAGGGGAAACACTATTGTCAGTGCTTCTCTGCTGTTTATAGGGTTTTCAATGGCAGATTGATTTTTGGGAAGGGGTTGCCAGGTCCTTCTCCCAAGCCTACAGCTTCTGGTGTTCCCAGGCGTTCTCCCATCCAGGTACTAACCAGGCCCGACCCTGCTTAGCTTCCAAGATCTGGTGGGATCGGATGCCACAGGGCTACAGCTGCAGGCAACAGATTTTGTAGAAGTAGCAAAAATAATCCTAAAATTTATATGGAAACACAAAAGACTGCATATAGCAAAAACAATGTTAAGCTGTAAAACTAGTGCAGACAAGATCACAATACCCGACTTTAAACTATACTACAGGGCTATAATAGCAAAAACATCTTGGAACTTGCACAAAAATAGGTTTGAAGATCAATGCAACAGAATTGAAGACTCAGAGATACACCCACACAACCACAGCCACCTGGTATTTGACAAAGGGACTAAGGACATTCAGTGGAGAAAAGATAGCATCTTCAATAAATGCTGTTGGGAAAATTGGATATCTATTTGCAGAAAATTGAAAATAGACCCATATCTCTCAATGTTCATAAGTGTCAATTCAAAGTGGATAAAAGTCCTCAACATAAAACTGGAAACCTTAATACTACTAGAAGAAAAGATAGGAAACACACTCCCACACATAGGCATAGCAAGGTATTTCCTTGTAACAAGACTCCAATTGCCCAGGAAACAGCACCAAGAATAGACAAATAGGATTAATTGAAATTAAAAGTGTTCTGTACAGTGAAGGAAACAATCAACAGAGTTAAGGAAGAGCCCACTGAATGGGAGAAAATCTTCACATCCTACACATCTGACAGAGGAATAATTCCTAGAATATACAAATAACTTAAGAAAGCAAATTCCCAAACAACAAACAACCCAATACATAAATGGGCCAAGGTAATAAACAGCTCTCAAATGAAGAAGTTTTGCAGGGCTAAAAAACACATGAAAAAATGCTCAATATCCCTAGCTATTAGGGAAATACATATCAAAATAACACTGAGATTTCATCTAACACCAGTAAGAATGGCCAAAATCAACAAAACAAATAATAACAAATACTGATGAGGATGTGGACAAAGGAACACTTTTACACAGCTGGTAGGACTATAAATTAGTTCAACCACTTTGGAAATCAATATGGAGATATCACAGAAAACTAAGAATAGAACTGCCATATAACCAGCTATACCACTCCTGAAAATATGCCCAATGGGAGACAAGTCATCAGGTATATCTAAATAACCATATTTAATGCAGCAGTCTTCACAATTACAAAGATATGGAACCAATCAAGATGTCCATCAACAGAAGAATGGACAAAAAATTGTGGTACATATACACAGTGGCATATTATTCAGCAAAAAAGGAATGAAATAATGTCATTTGCAGCAAAATGGATGGAACAGGAGACTATCACCTTAAGGAAATGAACACAGGCTAAAAAAGAGAAATACCTTATGTTCTCACTCATATATGGGAGCTGAATCTTATTTAAAGGAAGAAAAAAACCTATATGTACGTAGATATATAAAAACGAATGTAGGCTCAAAAAGAGAAATACCTTATGTTCTCACTCATATGTGGGAGCTGAATCTTCCTTAAAGGAAATAAAACTATACATACGTAGATATTTAAAAACGAACACAGTCTCAAAAAGAGAAATACCTTATGTTCTCACTCATGTGTGGGAGCTAAATTTTCCTTAAAGGAAGGGAAAAAACTATACATATGTAGATATATAAAAATGAACAATCAGACTTAGCTAAGAAGGGAAAATATAAGCAGAGTAGAATGAAGGAGGGAGGGAACTAGCAGGGGGGGAGTGAAGATGTAAAGAGGAGGGGAAATAAAATAAAGGAATAAAGCAGGAGAGGATAATCTGTGTAAATGATGCAACTTTACAAGTACATGGGAAAAATAGGGGAATATAACCCATACTTGCAAACAAGTTTCTATGTTAATCAAAGGGTTCCATGAGCTTTGCGAGTTGATGAAAATGTAACCAAAAGTGATATAATAGTTGGACACTTGAAATAGCAAATACTGTATTGCTCTGTATGCCACCAACATTTATCAATAAAGGGAAAAATAAATAACAATAAAGAAATTTAATTGCCATTATAACAGTGTTGAGGATGGGGCCTTTAAAATATGATTAGGTTATGAGGGCAGAGCCCTCATGAATGGAGTGAGGCCATTATTGTGAAAGTGGACTAGCTTTTTTTTTCTTTTCTTTTTTTTTTTTTTTTTTTTTTTTTTTTTTTTTTTTTTTTTTTTTTTTTTTTTTTTTTTTTTTTTTTCAGTACTGGGGGTTGAACCCAGGGCCTCACACTTGCATGCTTTGCAAGAGCTGGACACTGAGCTGCACACCCAACTCATTTATTTTTTTACTTTTTTTGGGACAAGGTCTTGCTAAATTATGTGGACTACCTCTGATCTGGAACTTGAGATCCTCCTGTCTTCACCTCCCCAGCCGCTGGGATTACAGGCATAAGCCACTGCACCCAGCTCAGTGGATTAGTTTTCATGGGAGTGGGTTAATTATAAAAGTTATAAAATTTGTTAAGAGGGTAGATCTTATGTTTTCCTCTGTATGTGTACATTCTTCACCATGTGACACTTTCCCCATCTTATTATGCAACAAATAATTCTTCACCAAAGTGTTCCACCAATCTTAAACCTCCCACCTTTCAGATCATGAACTAATAAACTTCTACTCATGATAACTTATCCAGTCTATGGTATTCTCTTACAGCAGCAGAAAAATAGACTAACACAGAAAATTAAAAGTTATTTTAAAAAAATAAGCAGAATCAACATATCTTTATCTAAATGAAGAAAAAAGAGATTACAAATGAAAATGCATAAATTTAATTTCATAAATCAAAAAGGAGGCATTACACCTGATGCCACAAAAATTAAAAGGATATTAGAAACTACTACGAATAGTTATGCAACAAACTGTGTAAGCTAAAAGAAATAGATTCCTAGTAGCATACAACATATGAACACAGAATCATGAAAAAATATAAAATCTAAACACACCAATAACAAGTACAAAAATTGAGTGGATAACCAAAACCTTCCAACAAAGAAAAGTTCAAGACAATGGCTTCATGATGAGTTCTTCTAAACATGTAGAGAAGAATTAACATTAATCTTCAAATTGTTCCAAAAAAGTTGAAGATGGGGAAGCATTTCCAAACTCATTTTATGAGGCCAGCACTACCTTGAAAACAAAATCAAAGACACTATGAGAAAAGAAAACTACAGGCCAAATCCCTGATGGATATAGATGTAAAAATTCTCAACAAATTACTAGCAATTTAATTCAAGAACCTATTAAAATGATCATACACCATGACCAAGTCAGATTTATTCCTTGGGATGCAAGGATGGTTCATCATACAAAAATTAATCAATGTATAACACCACAAGGACAGAATGAAGGATATAAATCATATATCATTTTGAGAGATACAGAAAAAGCATTCCATGAAACTCAATATCCTTTTATTATCAAAAACTCTCAATAAATTAGGTACAGAAGGAATGCACCTCAACAAAATAAAGGCCATATATGATAAACCCATAACTAACATTATATTCAATAGTTAAAAGCTAAACACTTTTCCTTTTACATCAGGAATAAAACAAAGATGTCCTCTCTTCATACATCTATTCAGTATATTCCTGAAAGTTCTTGCCAGAGCAGTTAAGTAAGAAGAGAAATAAAAGACAAATTAGCCAGAAAGGAAGAACTAAAATAATTTCTGTTTTCAAGTTACGTGATTTTATATATAGGAAGCCTAATGACGCCACCATAAAACTGTTAAGGCTAATAAATTCAGTAAAATTTCAAGATATAAAATCAACATTTAGAAAATCAGTTGCATTCCTATACACTAACAATTAATAATTTGAAAGAGATGCTTGTAAATAGTCCCATTTATAATAGCATCAAATAGAGTAAAATATTTATATACAAATGCAGCCAAGGATGTCAAATATCCATACAATGATATTATAAAATAATGATGAAAGAAATTACAACAGGTTTAATAAATAGAAAGATACCCGTGTTTATGGATTAGAAAAATTCCTTTTCTTTTATTTTGCTTGGATTGAACCCTGGGCCTCTCTCATATGCTAAGCACATCCCCTACTGAACAATACCTACAGCTCCTGGAAGAATTAATATTGTTAAAATGTCCATGCTATTCAAAGCTAACTGTAGATTAAATGCAACCCTTAACAACCTTAATACTACTAGAAGAAAACAACAAATTTCTGATGATATTTTTTCATGGAAATAGAGAAAATAATCCTAAAATTCATACAGAACTACAAAAGAACCTAAAACCCTAACCCAAAGCAGTCTTGAGAAAGAATATTTATACTGGGAGCTTCACAGTGTCAGATCTCCAATTATGTTACAAAATTATGTTAATCAGAATAGTGTGATACTGCTGTTGAAAAAAGACATGTTGATCAATGGAACAGAATCCAGAACTAAAACCTATGCATATGTAAAAAGTTAATTTTCAACACAGGAGTTAGGAATAAATAATGGGGACAAGATAGTCTCTTCAGTAAATGGTATTGGAAAAAAATGAGATATCTACATGAAAAATAATGATATTGTACCCTTTTTCCTTATATCATCCCAAAAAACTAACTGATAATGGAATAAAGACTTAAATATAAGGCTAAAAATCATGAAACTCCTAGAAGAAAACATATGGAAAATAGCTCACTGATGTTGATCTTGGCAATGAATTTTTTTAAATAAGGCAATAAAAGTTCAAGAAACCAAAGGAAAAATATATACGTGGGACTAAATCAAGCTAAAATATTTCTATATAGCAAAGGAAACTGAAAAACATGAAAAGGCTATCTATAGGATAGAAGTAAATATTTACAAAGCATATATTTTATATGGGGTTATATCCAAAGAAAACAAAGAGCTCACACAACTCAATAGAAAATAATAATAATAATAATAATAGTAATAGTAATAATATGATTTTTAAATGGGCAAAGGACTTGAATAGACATTTCCTCTAGAAAAGCCATACAGATAGCTAGAAGACATATGGAAAGGTGCTGAACATTATTATTATTATTGTTATTATTATTATTATTATTATTAGGTGCCATCAAGTTGGTATCCAACCCATAGCAACGCTATGTACAACAAACAAAATGCTATTGTGCTTCTCTGCTATTCATCGTGTTTTCAATGGCTGATTGGTTTTGGGGAGTGGGTTGCTGGCTCTGTCTACCAAGCCTACAGCACCTGGCGTTCCCAGGTGGTCTCCCATCCAAGTACTAACCAGGTATGATCCTGCTTAGTTTCGAAGATCTGATGGGATTTTATACCACAGTAGTAGGGCAGCAAGCTGAACATTGTTGTTGTTGTCATTAGATGCCATCAAGTCGAGTCTGACTCATAGCGACCCTATGTACAGCAGATGGAAACACTTCTCAATTCTGTGCCAGACACACGATCTTATTTATATTTATGTGCATTGTTGCAGACACTATGTCAATCCATCTGGTGGAGGGTTTTCCTTTTTCTCATTGACCTGTCACTCTCTCAAACATGATGTCTTTCTCCAGGGATTGATCTCTCCTGACTACATGTCCGAAATATGTAAGACGCAGTCTGGCCATTCTTGCTTCCAAGGAGCACTCTGGTTGTACTTCTTCTAGGACAAATCTGTTGGTTCTTTTGGCAGTCCATAGTATATTCAATAGATGTCTCCAGAATCATAATTCAAAAGCATCAATTCTTTTCCTGTCACCTTTGTTCAATGTCCAGCTTTCACAATCATATCATGTGACTGAAAATACCATGGCAGGAGTCAGACGCACCTTCATCTTCAATGTGACATCTTTGCTTTTCAATACTCTAAAGAGATCTTTTGCCACAGCTTTTCCTAGAGCAATGTGTCTTTTGATTTCTTGACTGCTGCTTCCATGGTGTTGATAATAGAGTGAAGCAAAGCAAAATCTTGGACAACCTCAATCTTTTCTCCATTTATTGTGAAGTTGCATACTTACCCAGTTGTAAGGAGTTTTGTTTTGTTGATGTTTAGTCACAACCCATATTGAAGGCCAAGATCTTTTATCTTCATCAGTAAATACTTTAAATCCTCTTCACTTTCAGCAAGCAGAGTTGTGTCATCTGCGTAACACAGGTTGTTAATGAGCCTTCCTCCAATCCTGATGCCACATTCTTTCTTATACAATCTAGCTTCTCAGATTATTTTCTCAGCATATAAATTGAAGAAATATGGTGAAGATATACACCACTGATGCATACCTATTTCAACTTTAAACCAGCCATTGTTTCCTGTTCTATTTGAACAATTGTCTCCTGGTTCACATACAGATTTCTCATAAGTACAATTAGGTGCTTTGGTATTCCCATTTTCTGAAGTGTTATCCATAATTTGTTATGATGCACACAGCCAAATGCCTTTGCATAGGCTAAACATTAGGAGAATGCAAATGAAAACCACAGTAAGACATCACCTCACATCTGTTAAGATGATTCCAATTTTTAAAAATTGAAAATAAGTATTAACAAGGATATGGATAAAGAGAACCTTTATTCATCTTTGGTGAAAATGTAAATTGGCGCAGCCATTATTGAAAACTCTATGGAGTTTCTTCAAAAAATTTCAAATAATACTTCCATATAATTCAGCAATTCCACTTCTCGGTATGTAGTCAAATAAGTTGAAATTAGAATCTCAAAGCAACATCTGCACTCCTATGTCCACTGAAACATTATTCACAATAGCCCACATAAGGAAACAACCTATATGTCTATCAATAGATAAATGAATAAAGAAAATGTGCTATATGTACATAGTGGACTATTACTTGACCTTGAAAAGGAAGGAAATCCTGGTATTAGCAACAACATAGATGGATTTGAATGGCCTTATGCTAAGTAAAATAATCCAGACAAAAACAAAAGATATTATATTGTCTCATATGTATGTGGAATGTAAAGCAGTCAAAATCACAGAAGTAGAGATGAGAATGGTTGTTGTCAGGTGTTTGGGGGAAAGAGAGATGATGTAGATATTGTTACCATGTACAAACCTTCAGTTATGAAAGGTAAATGAGTTTGGAGATCTAATATATAGCACAGTGTTGACAGATAACAATACCATGTTACAGTTAAAATTTGCTCAGATCTTCTGTTAAGTGTTCTTACCACATAAAATAACAATAATAATAAAAGGGTAAGAGGAAACATTAGTAATTATTAGATGTGTTTATGGCCTTGATGGGCTGGGATTTAGCTCGGTTGGTAGAGCACTGCACTGCAGTCTCTGAGGTCCCGAGTTCAATTCCCAGCACCACAAAAATGGAAGAAGGACCTGGCAATCCACTCCCAAGGCAATCCTGAAACAGTCAGCCATTGAAAACCCCGTGAGGGTTGCTATGAGTCAGATACCGACTCAACGGCACCTAACAACAACAACAATAACAACATGGCCTTGATGGTGGTGATAATTTCAGAGGTGTATACATGCCTCCAAAATTTTCCAGGTGTATAAATTAAGAGTATACAACTTTTTATATTTCAATCATAAATTATAAAGCTCTTCTAAGATTATCAAAAAAAACAATTTCACATGAGCATGTGTTAAAATATTTTGTGTATCATTCTATGAAGTACAACTTTTCATCTAGATCAAGCAATGATTTTATAAATTAATTTTGCTCATTGTTTTGTTTTAAGATTGTTTTCTGTGTGCAAAACCTGCAGTGATAGCTATAAAGGTTTTTATCTCTGTATTAGTTTCCTATTGCTGCTATAACAAATTACCACAAACTAAGTGATATAAAGCCACACAAGAGGACATAGGACATTCAGCAAGATAGATAATAATGTGTAGCATAAAACAAACTCTTTGACCTGGGTACAGTGGTTCAGGCATATAATCCTAGCAACTGAGGAGGGGGGTGCAGAAAGATTGCAGGTTCCAGGCCAGAGGCAGCCTCCATGATGTATTGAGACCCCGTATCAAGATAAAAATTAAAACAGGGCTGGGGACAACCCAGTGGTAGAGCACTTTCAAAGTATGCACAAGACCCTGGATTCAACCCTCCAGTACTGAAAAAAAACCCACTTCTTTATCAAAATACCAATGACTTTGTTCACAGAAGTAGAAAAAACAATCTAGCAAAATACAGGTTGTAATTCTATGAAAATCCCATAATGAATCTCACTATATTGCATCTAATTTTTAAAAATCATGCCTTATAAATATGTACAATTATCTCTATATTCATCACATGGAAGCAGGGTTGCATCTGGTTAGCACTTGGATGGGAGACCATCCAGGAATACAGGGTGCTGTAGACTTAGGAGAAGGACCTGGTAGTCCACTCTCAAAAAACAAATCAGCCATTGAAAACCCTATGAATAGCAGGGAAACACTGATAGTAGTGCCAAGTATGGCAGAGTGTCAGGTAGTGTTTCATCTGTTGTACATGGGGTCAGTATGAATTGGACCCAACTCGATGGCACCTAACAACAACAATTGATCACTTAATTTTTTGTACAAAGTTTGAGAAGATGGGAGGGTAAACAATCCTGATTTGACAATCATACAATTGTACATATGAAATGAATTATCACTCTGTACACCATTAATACGTACAATCAAAATAATGAAAAATTCACATGGAAGCACAAAGCACACTGAATAGCTAAGCAATCTTGAGGAAAAAGAATATTTACCAGATTTCAAAATATACTACAAAGCTATAGTGACCAAAACAGCATGGTATTTGCATAAAAAGAGACACAGACAACAACAGAACAGAATTGAGTGATCAGATATGACCCTACATGTTTACAGACAAATGATTTTTGACAAAGATACTAAGAACATGCCACACACTAGAGAAAGAACAGTCCTTTCAATAAATGATGCCAGGAAAATTGGGTATCTGCATGTAAAAAAATGAAACTAGACCTGAAGCTAACATTAGTCACAGAGATCAACTCAAAATACTTTAAAGCCTTAAATGTAAAACCCAAAACCATGGAATTACTAGAAAGCAACACAGAAGGAGGGAGAAGGATGTGGCAACCCACTCCCAAGGCAATCCCGAGACAAACTGCCATTGAAAACCCTATGAGGGTCACTATGAGTCAGATACGACTCGATGGCACATAACAACAACAACCACAACAACATAGAAGGAACACTTAAGGAAAAATAGACAAATGGAACTTCATCAAACTAGAAATCTCCTGCATAACAAAGGAAACAATCATGAGAAGGAAGAGACAGCCTACAGAATGGGAGAAAATATTTGGAAATTATACATCTGACCATCTGCAGCCATAGAACCCTACCATCTGATCTCACCTGATCTCAGAAGCTAAGCAGTATTGGCTTGGTTTGTCCTTGGATGGGAGGCCACCTCAGAATACCAGGTACTTCAAGTTAGGGACAAAGATCTGGCAACCTACTCCGAAAACAATCTGCCACTGAAAGCCCTATGAATAGCAGAGAAGAACTGACATAGTGCCCAGTGGGGCACAGTGTTGGAGAGTGTTTTGTTCTGTTGTACATAGGGTTGCTATGAGTCAGACCTGACTGGATGGCACCTAACAACAACAACAACATGCATCTGAGCAGACATTGATATCCAGAATATATAAAGAATTCTAAAAGCTCAATAGGGAAAAAAACTCAATTTTAAAAACTGAGAATGGACATAAATGGACATTTCTGAAAAGAAGACATACAAATTGCTAACAGGTATATGAAAAAAATACGCAGCAATAATAATCATCAGGAAACTGCAAATCAATACCACAGTGATATATTACCTCCTCATAATAAGAATGACAATTACCAAAAATACAAATGATAAGTGCAAACAAGTATGTACAGAAAAGCAAATCTCTGTATACTTTTCATGGGAATGGAAAATAATATGGCCATTATGAAAAACATAAATACAACCACAGTATGATCCAGTAATCCTACTACTATGTATGTATCCAGAAGAAATAAAATCAGTATATCAAAGAGATTCCTCCCTTGTTTTGTTGCAGTATTATTTACAATAGCCAAAAAATGGGAATACCTTAAGTGTCCCTTAACTGATGAAAGGATAAAGAAAATGTGATACATATACACAATGGAATATAAAAAGGATGAAATCCTGTCATTTGTAACAACATGGATGGAACTGAAGATCATCACTTTTAGTGTAATAAACCAGGTACAGAAAGCCAAGTACTGTGTGATTACACTCATATGTAGAATATTATAAAGTTGACTTCATAGAAGTTGTGAGTAGAATGGTGTTCCAGAGGCTGGCAAGGTTAGAGGGGAGAAATAAATGAGAAAATGTTAAATAGGGGCAAGAAGTTAGATATGAGTGAGAAGCTCTGGTGTGGTAATATTATGTACTGAATATCTCACAAAGATAGAAGACAGGATATTGAATATTTTCATTATGAAGAAATGATAGAGAGGATCCATATCTTTAACCTGATGTAAACATTACACTATGTATATGTGTATGGGGGGCTGGGATTTAGCTCAGTTGGTAGAGTGCTGCGCCGCAGTCTCTGAGGTACCAAGTTCAATTCCCAGCACTGCGAAAATGGGAAAAGAACCTGGCAATCCACTCTCAAGGCAGTTCTGAAACAGCCATTGAAAACCAACTCGACAGCACCTAACAACAGCAACAACATATGTGTATAGCTCTCAAACTATCACTTGGAAGCTCATTATTATGCACAGTTTTTATCTTTTTATATATCAGTTAACTTTTTAATTAAACAAAAGAAAGAAAACTTCAGCCAAGTAAAAATAAACTGATATGCAAAATGTCATCCTTTATCATAATAAAATTAAATCAGATATCAATTACAGTCTTTGGAGATTAAACACTATATTTCCATATAGTTCATGTATCAAAGGTCAAATTGAAAAAATAGAATGGCTTAGTTTTGTGATGCTGGGAATCAAGTTATAACCTCAGCCCAAGAAAGTACAGTATTTAATCTGTTACCAAAGAACAAAGACCTTAACACCTGGTCCCTCTTCCTTTTCATCAGAGTGAGTTATCTTTAAGTAAAATACATATGTCCAAAAAATAGCTTTTTCCCAGCCCCTGCATGTGTACTTTGAAGCCAGACATTATAATCAATTAGGATGCATTCCTAGAACATCTGGTCAACAGCCAGGCATCCAATTTAGGAAATACTGCTTTAAGCATTAAGTGCAACTGCTTTCAATAACATTTTGCCTTCTTTTGAAAGCAAAAAGGTGTGCTTCAAAACTATAGTAACCCAAAGTAAATTTTATTGTTTACTATTTTTCTTAAAGATTAAGATGAAAACAAACAAAACACACAGAATGAAAGTATAATTGTTTGTACCATAACACTAAATTTATAGTCATGAATAATATGTCTTGAACTTACAGTAACAAACCATTGTAGGTTGCCCAAGACTGAAGAGATTCTAGAAACATAGGCATTCAGTGGTAATGCCAGGAAAATCCCAGAACAAAGGAGGACGAGGTGATGGTACTAGACATGCATCTCCAACGAACCACAGGGATCTGTTTTAACTGAAGAATTTTTTAAATAAATTGTTGATTTCATATCCCTAAAAACAAAATAATTCAATTTGTGTCTTACAATATGTGACCTTGAATTTTTATTTATTCTCATGGGATCTAAATTTGTATTGATACATCCATGGGTTATGTCTTCTTGGCCTCAGTCCTGGGCTCATTTAAGACCACTTCCTGAAAAGTAAAGATGTCGCACTGAAGATGAAAGTGTGCCTGACTCATGCCACGGCATTTTTCAGTTGCATCATGTAGTCATAAAAGCTGAACAATTGAATAAGGGAAATAGGAGAAGAATTGATGTTTTGAACTATGGTGCTGAGATGAATATTGAATATATCATGGGATCCCAAAAGAACCAAGAGATCTATCCTAGAAGTAAAAACAGAGTGCTCCTTGGAAGGATGTCTATACTGAGTTTTATGTATTTTGGATATGTTGTCAGGAGGGACCGATCCCTGGAGAAGGACATCATGTTTGGGAGAGTGACAGGTCAATGAAAGAAAAGAAGACCCTGAACTAGATGGATTGACATAGTGGCTACAGCAATGGGCTTAAACATTAAAAAGATCTTGTGTCTGGCACAAAATCAGGGAGTGATTCATTCTGTTGCACAAAGGGCTGCTATGAGTCATATCCAACTGGATGGAACTTAACAGTAACAACAGACCACCTCCGTGCATGTTTTCAGTTTGTTCTTTTTCCATAACCACCACTTTCTATGCTTCTGCATTACTATCTAAGACCCTTAGCAGAAACATACTTGGAAACCCCTGTTCCACTTGCCCATATCGTCCCAAACATATAACCATGGAACCTGGCTAAGCTTGCTACTAATTAATCTTTTCTTCTCTGTTCTCAAATGGTTTAGTTAGTGCGATGGTTCTCAGTGGATGCATGCATGCCTATGTGTTAATGTGTACCAGTGTGTGGGAGTGGTCCTTGAGAGGTACCACAACCATCAAAAGGGATTTTACAAATGACACAGGCTCACACTCCATAGAAATTGTCATTTGTTATGTGGAAACCTGGGGTGTATAGTACCAATGAATAGTCTCAAAATGTCTTAGAATTGATTGTGACTTATTTCCCAACCTCTACACATAGGTGCGGGCTGGAATTTAGCTCAGTTGGTAGAGTGCCACTCTGTAGTCTCTGAGGTCCCAAGTTCGATTCCCAGCACCACAAAAATGGGAGAAGGACATGGCAACCCACTCCCAAGGCAATCCCGAAACAATCTGCCATTGAAAACCCTATAAGGGTCGCTATGAGTTGGACATGACTTGATGGCACCTAACAACAACAACACACATAGGTGCACACACACACCGCTTGAGTACTGATGTGAACCAAACTAGTTTATTCCTACCAGGAAGTTCTTCAAACTTCCTCCCTTCTCATTTTGCCTCCCTCTTCTATACTGCCTATACACACACACACACACACACACACACACACACACACACACACACACACACTCATGGGCACACAACCACATATGCACACAAGCATCCTGAAGGCATTTCTTCTCTTTGGGAAGCAAACAATAGTGAAAGAGCAGGTAATTCAAATCATCATGGGTTAATATTAGAAGAACTCAAACTCTGCAGAGAGATGATGCTATGTTAAGTCTATAATTTGATTTACAGATTCTTTCTCCACTAAGAAATATTACCACTAGGGATGTTCTAGAAACATGTTAGTACTCAAACTCACAGTGATCCTCCTGCTTCAACCTCCCAAATGCTAAGATTATAGGCAGGTACCACTACACCCAGCATACTTTTTCCTTTTCTGATTATAATTCTCTACCCAGCTAACAACTGAAATTTTGTATCACAGTTATTGTGTTAGGCCCAAAGAAACATTTTAATCTCATTCCACATGTAGCAAACTTCCTAGGGCCAATAATTGGACTACTTGGGAAAGCCCAAGTACTGAAAAGGGTCCCTGGAAAGTCCTCAGTTGGTATATTCACATCCATAGTTCATTCCGTCACTGGTTTTTGTTTACTTTCTTAATCAAGATTGGACATTAGACAATGACGCTGAGTTTATCTCAGTATTTTTCTCTCAACCACACATAAATTTGTCAAAGATCCAAGCAAAATTCCTTGGATTTATTGCAGCATGCTTTCCTCCTCACTGAGAAATAAGTTTTGCTGATATCCATGGTTCTGTATTACTAGATTCTAAAGTTGTTGATGTTAGGGGGCCGTCAAGTCAGTATCTGACTTATAGGGCCCCTATGTACAAAGGGGAAAAAGTATTGTTACTGCTTCTCTGCTATTCATAGAGTTTTCAATGGCAGATTGTTTTTTGGGGGAGTGAGTTGCTGGGTCCTTCTACCAAGGATTCTAAAGTAGAGTAAGTATACTCCTCTGAGATTGTTCGAAACAGTAACTTCCAACCTCATCATTTTATTGGCTCAAAATAAACATTCTTTCCATTTCCTAGCACTCTTCATTCCCCAAACAACCATGTAAAAAGAAATTGTCCAAAGCACACTCGGAGAGAGAAAGCATCCCTGACATCTGTCACTTGGTTCTTGATGGGTAATTCTCATGCTTATCAGAAATCTAAAGTGCTAAGAGGATTGAAAAGAACCTCAGAATAGTTTCAGTGTTCACTAGATTTACTGGTATATTTCTGAAGGTCAGAACAAGCCAGGGGACGTATCATTTTCTCAAAACTTCAAGTGATATCATCATTATCCAAGAAATAACCAGCAACTCTGGTAGGTAACAGTTTGAAATTAGTCTAGTGCCATTAATCTAAATTCACTAATAGGGAATTCATATTAATCCAGATAGAGACCACATTGAATTTATCTTTCTGAAACAATCAGCCATTGACAACCCTATGAGGGTCACTATGAGTCAAACTCGACTCGAAGACACCTAACAACAACAATATTAAATGAATATAAACTGTTTTGCTGTTGTTGTTGTTAGGTGCCCTCAAGTCAGTATCCAACTCATAGCGACCCTCATAGGGTTTTCAATGGCTGAGTGCTTCAGGATTGCCTTGGGAGTGGATTGCCAGGCCCTTCTCCCATTTTTGTGGTGTTGGGAATTGAACTCGGGGCCTCAGAGACTGCAGCGCAGCGCTCTACCCACTGAGCTAAATCCCAGCCCATAAACTGTTTACGTATTTCATAAGAGTATCAACAAATTCATAGAGTAGAATAGTGTTAGGCAGAAGATAAAATAGCATAGTGCCTGGCAGGATAGTTATTTAATGAATCTATACCCACAAAATTTCAGTTTGGGATTAGGAAAATATTTTAGGGATGGAGAGTTGTAATGCTAGCACAACATGAAAGTAATTATTGTTACTGAACTACCTAGGTATAATGACTTAAATGCTTAAAAATAGTTCCAAACACAAAAGTCTTAGTGTTGCAATTACGTTTTCCAAAGCCACAGAACATAAGCAATCTTTAAAAATATCCTCTACTTGTGAAACATTTGGCAATTTAATTTTATTCACCACAAATATTTAATCCTAGGTAATATGAAAGAGGATATATATATATATATATATATATATATATATATATATATATATATATTTCCTCAAGCCTGATTGAGTAATCAGGCTAGCAAGATTCAATCTCATTTCGTTGATTTCCAGTTGTGAAAGTTGGACAAGTTTCCTAATTTCTCAGTGTCTCACTATTTCATTGTATAAAATGATGCTGATAATGGGAATTACCTCACTGGATCTTTATGTGTTTTAAACAAGTTAGTATATAAAAAGCACACTGGATAGGTCTTGGCATAAAGCATACATTCAATAAATGTCAACTAATATGTTTTGTAATGCTATATCAAACAAAAAGCTAAGCTTTCTTGGTATGCAAAATACTTATACACTGATAAAGTGGGTAATATTTTTACTTGGGAGCTGAGGCCTAGCTCAATTGATAGAAAGCTGCTCTGTGCTCCCTGAAGCCCTGACTTCGAGCCCCAGCACCACAAAAATGAGAGAAGAATGTGGCAATCCATTCCCTAAGCAATCCTAAAAAATCAGCCATTGAAAACCTTATGAATAGCAGATAAGCACTGACATAGTGCCGGGCATGGCACAGTGTCAGGGAGACTTTCATTCTGTTGTACATAGGTTTACTATGAGTTGGATCTGACTCAATGGCACCTAACAACTCTCTTTCTTTCTTTCTTTCTTTCTTTCTTTCTTTCTTTCTTTCTTTCTTTCTTGCAGTAATGAGGGTGGAACTGAACCCAGGGCTTCACGCATGCTTTGCAAGGGTTCTACCATTGGGCTGCACCCATAGTCCCTTTTATATCATCTTTTAAATTGAGACAGTGTCTTGATAAATTACACAGGTTGCCTCTGGTCTTGACCTTGTGATCTTCTTGCTTCCACCTCTGGAGTGGCTGGATTTATAAGCATCCACCATGACACCCGTTTAATTTTTAAACAATATACAAGAAAAATGTTGATAACCAGAAAGGAAATATGCCAAAGAATTTACATTTTTAGTAAAACCATTCCAGTTGTATATATTTATAATTTTGTAGCTGATTCATTTTTCCATCACACAATGATATCTCAACAGGAGAATAACGTTTATGTATGCATGTCCTCTATGCAGTAAGCCATAGAGGATAAAATATCTCTTGTCACTTTTCATTTGCATGAGATTAATGGGTAACATTTTTAATTATTATTTATTTATTTTTAAATTTTAATGAAGATATGAATAATTTAAAATTTTTGCTATATATACAAAAATGGAATGATAAAATCACAATGTTATCTAGACACCTCATTTTCAAGAAGTATATCAAATGGAATTTATCACAGGAAATATTTATGTAAAATGTGAATGAGCATGAATAATGAATATTAGGAGTAGCTATTACCTATTTAAACCACAACATATTACAAAGAATGAAATACTACACTAGAGTCACTGCAGATGGCCTTCAACTTACAACAGTTTGACTTTTTAATGGCATGGAAGCATACCATTAGCATTCAGTAGAAACTGTTCTTCAGATTTGGAATTTTAGACTTTTTCCTGGGCTATGCAATATGCAGCATGATACTCTCTCCTGGGCTGGGCTGCAGCAGTGAGATGCAGCTCCCAGTTACCCACCTGATCACTAGACTACATAAGCAAGACTCTGCAGTGTTCCATGTTTTCAGTGTGTTTTAGATGCAAGTATTCAATGTACTATATAAGATATTCAATGTTGTATTATAAAATAGGCTTTGTGTTAGGTGATTTTGCTCAAGTGCAGGCTGATTTAACTATCAGGGCACATTTAAGGTAGACTACGCTAAGCTATGATGTTCAGCAGGTTGGGTGTATTAAATGCATTTTTGACTTAGGATGTTTTTGATTCATGATGGGCTTATCTGGACATAACTGCATCATAAGTCAAGAATCCATTGTATTTTTTCCTTTCCATAAATCTTATTGAGAGGACCTGCTTTCTCTTGAACTGACACTAATTGTTTATTGTCTATATCTAGAAATTTCTCCAAGTGTTGACAAACCAATCACAAGTGTACCCAGCAGGGGATAAGACCATTTCTTCTACTAATCTTTTAAGCAATTTCTCCTACATATCTTGGCAGGAAGCCTGAAACAGTTTGAACAGAATTGTGCACAATATGGGCAGCACAGCCAAAATTCATCAAGGGCCTTTGTCTCATGCAACTTGTGAAGCACAATATTGCACCCCTGATGAGCAATGCCTCCAAATGTTATGTTAACATTGAGATCACCAGAAACCATTAATTTACTACTCAAATTACATCTCTCAGCAGCATTTAGACAATGATCTAGGGAATGATCTGCCTATCACCAAGCATAAATGAAATTTAAATGAGTGTTTTCCAGGTACTTCAAATACAAGTTAAGAAAGTGCTCTGGAGGGCTGGGAATGTAGCTCAATTGAAGAGCACTTGTCTAGCATGCAAAGACCCAGGGATCAATCTCTAGCACCACAAAAAAAAAGCTCTCTCGAATATACCTAAGGACTAATTTATCTCAGAATGAGACTTTAATCTAAACCTAACATAATCCATACATTTTTTCAGGTGCATACAAGATTTTCATAGCACATTGGCTTCATTCAAAGACGACTTTATTTCAGAGAATTAAAGTTAACACTGTCTCCTCAGTATCCTCTCTTTTCCTATGGGAGACTAGGGTTTGATTCGCTGATGGGGAGCCACACCCAGGTACCTGTGCTTGTTCTGCTATGGGGGCTTGCATGTTGTTGTGATGCTGAAACCACCAGTATTTCAGACACCAGCAGGGCCACCCATGGTGGACAGGTTCAGCTGAACTTCCAGACTAAGGTAGACTAGGGAGAAGGACCCACTGCTCACTCCTGAAACAATTAGCCATTGAAAACCCTATGAATAGCAGAGAAACACTGCCAAATATAGTGCCAGAAAATGAGCCCCTCAGGCTGGAAGGTATTCAAAAGACAACTGCCAATGACTTGCCTCCTCAAAGTAGAGTCTAATGAAGCGAATGGAGTAAAGCCCCTGGGAAGTCAATTTCCTGTTGTGGCATGACTCAAAATGAGAAGAAACATAGTGGCTGCCAAAAATGTGCTAAAATACAAAAAGATCATGGCACAGCATTGGATAATGTTTCATTCGGGTGTACATAAGGTCACTATGAATAGCACCTGGCTCAAATGCACCTAACAATTTCAAGATTTAGCTGCACCTTCAATTTATTTGTCTGTTGCTAGGACCATATCACTTTGCTTCCAGTGACAGCATTCCACATCTATATTTTCCCTTGTCTTGGGCCACTCTTAGAATGTCTTTTTTATCTGAAATACAGCCTACTAACAGCCATCGCCCTCTCTGTCAAACCACTCTTAAAAATGCACCCCATCAGTGAATTAAGTCTGACTAGCTGGAAGGCAGGGGCTGGGGTTTAGCTCAGTTGGTAGAGTACTCCTCCACACTCTCTTAGGCCCTGGGTTCAATCCCCAGCACCACAAAAATGGGAGAAAGATGTGGCAATCAACTCCCAAACAATCTCAAAATAATCTACCATTGAAGACTCTATGAATGACAGAGAAGCAGTGACACAGTGTAGGCATGGCACAGTGTTGAGGAGTGTTTCACTTCATTGTACATAGGCTAGCTATGAGTCGGACTCAACTGGAGAGCACCTAACAACAAGGGGGACCTCTTCCTAACTCCCCATTGACTTAAACACTCTGAAATGATCATTCATACCACAAAATATAGTTATCTCTGTCCTTTTCCACATGTAAATATTCTCATTATTTACATTTTCATTTTAAAATAAAACTTGTTTTTCTCTGCCCTGGATTATAAACCAGAAATTATAAGGCTCTTTGTCATAGGTTCTTTGGCATAGATGTTGGATCATCACTGTATACCAGTCATTTAATAAATAGCATGCAAATCATGACCTACAAAATTTAATACACATAATAGTCAACCTACTTAAGTGAAATACTAAAAAGTTATATGCCTCCACATCAGAGATTTCTTCAACTGAATTGTCTGATGTTCATATTTTCTGTGTCTACCTGGGACACCCGTTGGCTGATAAGCAATCCTTTATCCTTCAATGACTCAGATAAACTACATGACAACCTTAGCAATAAAGTAAGAATTGGTCTTTAAGACTGACCCAAAAAAATCAACAAAAAGTAGATCAATTTAGTCATTGAGTGTGGACAAGGGCAGCACATATAGGGCAAAATTCAACTGCATTTGATCTAACAATCAAGAGATCAGTTTTTTTTTTTCTCTCTGCCATTTGCTAAACTCTAAATTCAGCCAGGCTCCTAAAATCAATCTTTAAAAATATTTTAAGGCATTAACCATGATAACATAGTATTTATTGATTTGGAAAATAATTCCAATTTAAAAAATAGTGATAAGATGGCAAATTTTTATTGGATTTTTTTCTGAGTAGACAATGGGATAAGATATAAAAGCACATTTTGCAAAAAGAACATTCTCTTATTTTGAGCAACCCAAGAAAAGAAAACACTGCTCCCTGATTTGTCAATAAACAGTATTAAAGGAGAGGTCAAATAAAATGATTTGTACAAGCAGCTGAGCTCATCATTCAATAGAATCCATAAAGAATAAGAATCCATAAGAATACATCATGTCCTCCAATGGTTATTTTGAAGACCTGAAAAGGGCAATATTACAAGATCAACCTTATTCAGCTTTTGTAACTGATGATTCAAAGACCAGAAACAGATGAAGTCTGTTTCTAAAAGTTAGATACTCATGAGAATTTTGTAGCAACTGCAACTTTTCATTATTTATAAAAATGTTTTTAAAGTCCCAATAAATATCAAAAAATGTGAAAATTCACATAAATGTCCTCAAAAATAACAAAGCTAGACAAAACAAACAAATAAAAGGCCTGGGGAAAGACATCATGGCTTGAAGGCTGTGATAAAACATGATTGAGGATTGATGATAAAACATGACTAAGGGCTGATTTTGAAGCTCCACTGCCCAGGCCCAAAGACTAGCTCTAATGCCTTTGAGCTAGATTATTAGGGAAAGTTTCTTAACTTCTCTTTCCTCTTTTCTCTCAGGTGACAAATAGGGATGTTGTTTGGTGCTGTCATGGGGTTTTCAATGACTGACTGCTTTCAGGATTGCCTCAGGAGTGGATTGTGATGTCCTTCTCCTGTCAAATAGGGATAAAAAAATAATAAAAGTATCTACTTCTACAGCATCTGTGTTAATATATTTACAGCCCTTACAACTACAGTGGGCACACAGGAATCTAGAATGTTTGTTATCATTATTTATTATTACTACTAATTATAAGCTAAGCTGTCATGTCAGTAGGGCATCTTGGAAAAGCACTACCAGATTAGTTTGTGTTTGTTTATTTGTGCTTGTTTCCTCATATCCCTGAAAGAAGGAACCCGAGTTCATTGAAGCATACCTTTGAGAGCAGCAATTAAAAGCCCTCAAAGCCTGATAAGTCCTCCAGAGGGAATATCAATCTTCAAATAAAAGTGAAAATTCAAAAAAGAAATTTAAAATATTGAAAAGTCCCATGATAATAATTTTGAAACAATTGCAAAAGGCAGGGGTGGCAATAACTAATACAGCAATTGTCTGAGATGAGTTGCCAATTAAAGGTCACAAAAGCCTACAAAAGTCTATGTACTATACACTACTAATTTGGGCAAATAGGGACAGAGTATTTGTATGCAAAATGTGCAAAAAGAACATACTGCAAATATATTTCTATAGCTACTTTACCCATTTTACTGTTCTCTGTCTAATGAACAGGGGAACAGCAATTTTTCTTATTAGCCTGCAGGATTGGCATTGACTTGAGAAAGCAATGGTCAATAAAGGAAAGGGGAGCTCCCACAAGTTATCCATTCTTCTAATCAGCTCATTTACTACTGACACACTGACTTAAAAATTGCCCAGTGTGGAATGAGAAAACTGTATCACAGTGTTTTAAATTCTGCAGGCATGGGATGTAAAATGGCTAACTGGGTATGTCCTGACAAAAAATATGTTTTGAGTAAAAAATATTTCAAGACCATTTTCAACAATGTAAGTACTATGTAAGTACTCCCACTAGGGTGAACTGGCCAAGGATATTTCAAAATGGTGGGATCGTTTTATGGAATACTTCCCTGTTGTTCCCCAAGGAAAAAGCTTATGGGCAGATTTTCTCTCAAAGATCTTCAACAACAAGTGTTGAATACACAGCTTTTATCACAAAGAGCTCCTGTTTTTGATATTTAACACTACATGTTACAGAATATAGTGATGAGATGTAAAACATACGACCATCATTATTCATTTCCAGCTCTTTTCTGAGGGATCTATTGCCATTAGAGAACATCAGTTGGTAAAAATTACAGTCCCCTCCAGCATCACCTCTGCTGTAGCTTTCTAGAAACACCAAGTGTGACAAGCCTCTTGGGGATGAAAATAGTCTTGTGAACATGAGTGAGTACTTCATTTGGTGCCTTTTCACTTAACAGTCCTCAACAGAATCATGTCTGCTTTAATTATTTCTGATGCTATCCCATCTTGAAAAGATTTCCCTGACCAAAGTTCATCTTGAAAAAAAAAAAACACAAAGATAAGGAAAACATAATCTGTTCCCATAGCATATTATTTAAGATCATTTTCTTCAAGGAATAGCCCAATTGTTTTTCCTTATGAAACATTTTTCTCTTAGAAACTAATTTAGACATGCAACAGTATTATTCTCCAAAGGAATTATAGCATAACCATTGTGAAGATGCTATGCTACCTATATGAAAAACACTGTTTCAGATTTTTCAGGAATCCTATCTTGAAGAGGAATTCAACAGAATTATGGTCAGGATCACTTTAGCTAAACGGAAAATTGATGCCATTATCTCTTATAGACAGCCATTGAAAGAAATCACCTTTGGTCAATTCCCCAGATAACTTATACAAAAATGATGTTTAGAGTTTGATTCAATTAGAAAAGCTCACCTTTTTCAGCTATTTGACTATATAAACATGATATTAGATAAACATGGAAGATTAATCGACATCAGGTACATGAAAACAAGTTATATAAGAACATCTAGTGTTTCTAATGATTTCTTAGGTAATTAGGTTTTCCTTTACTTTTCATGTTAAGAAAAATAATTATTAATGATAGATTAATAAAATAACTTTAAAATCATTTGTCTGACAGTTTAAGGGAAAGTTATGCCATACAAGTTCAAATTTTACTGTCTTTTTAATAATTTGTAAATCACACTGACACTTTTAAGAAAAATGTCCATACTACCTAAGTCCAAATTTTACTGCTTTATTATTTCTATTATGTATTTTGGAAATGGAAATCTTTTGACCTTAAAATAACCAAGTAATAAAATAAAGTAGTAAAAGAAATTGAAAAGCCATGCATCTGATTCTTTATTTCAAACCATTAAGATGAAAGTCAGAAAAAAAAATTGATGACTTCCATTCATAGTCCATAGAAAAAAGAAGTAAATCCATCTTTACTCTGAAAGTGTATAACTAGATCAGTGTGAATAAAAATGGATAAGCTCTGGTTGGTCAATGAAATGGACAGTTACTACTGTACTGGTATTTTTAATAGTTTAGCCTCAGATGGCACTATCTTTGTCTGCTTTATGTGAGAAATTACTTGGCTATTCACTAAACTTGTTTCCCAAAAGAGTGCTTACTATTTTAGGAATACTACATTACAAATATCATATCATAAAGAAAATAGAAAAAGATAATTCCTTCTTCCCTTGGACTCTCAATAACATTTTAATGTTAACAGTAATCGGCTATTTCTTCCATCAGTGGCAACATAAATATTGAAAAACCTGTTTTTAAAAAAAGCAACAAAGAAGCTGAAAAAACATGCCAGAAATGTGTCAAATACATTGTAGACAGAAATTTATGATAAAAATGTGAGAAGTCTTTACATAATACATTATTGAGCATTTTAACTAACGGCTTTGTAACTGACTCATAATATTTCAGCAATTACTATCCCGTCTGCTAACCACTACTAACTAAAATTGTTAATGAAAAAATTCCCATTCCTATGATAACATTATATTAAAGTATGATTATAACCTTTGCTGTCAATATAACTTATTGCATATAAAATCAAAAAACAAAGACTACTAATACTGAGAAATTTCTGAAAATCTATTTCTGTTCTAGGCTCTGTGCTTCCAACTCACTTCCTTCTACAAAACTATGTTCAAGTTTATTTCAACACATCAAGCTTCTTGGAGTTCAAGTATGAGAGGGCAGTATAGAATTAAGCTTCCTATCAAACACAGTTTCAAGTTGACCCCAAAGGTAAAGATCATCAGAGGAGGATTCTCTAGTCCTGCCCTCATCGAAACCCATCTCACTGGCGTGAGCAAACCACAAAAGAAAGGCCATTCCTGGGACATTGTTTAGCTTTTATATTAGACTATTAGGTTGTCTTTTCAGACTTGTGCCTCAGGTTTCTCCTATATTAGTTTCCATAACTACATCTAGTACATGCTCTTCTTTTACAATTTATGCTTGCTTATAGGGGGAAATATGATGTCCTAAACTCAATACATTTTTATCTCCCAGGTATTTATGGTCAAAGACTGGCCTTCAGCTAAAGAGAAAAAGAATCAAATAAGGCAAAGCATAAAAATATATTTTGCAATTTTAATTAGGTTTTAGTTGAGAAAACAGAGGAGGTTATCACTTAAGGGAGAAGTGCTTATTGACAGGTCAAAGTGTATTTTCTCTGACTAGTTCCTGCATTGAAATGAAAAGTTAATTTAGATCATTTCTTAAACATACCAAAGCAAGTAGTAAATTCAAATGATCAGCCATATGCAGTAAAACAAGCATTAATATAATTTGTATTAATTGCATCCATTGCAATTATGTAAATGTAGATTGGAATGTTATGTGTCATTTTAGGATGCTACTGTTACTTTTAAAGAACCTGTGAATTTCTAAATTCAAAAGATGCTAAGAAAGAATCCCTGAAAGATGTTGACTCTGTCATCAACTATATTGCCAGATAACTTGGGCATGAGAGGCTAAAAGACACATCTTGCTTCATCTCACAAATAAAGCTGTAGTTGACTCTACCCTGTACTCCAGTTAAGCACAATTATATAAACAAGCATGATTTATCCCTTATATTAAGAGCTAATGAACTGCAGGTCTTCATTTGCATCCACAGGCATGAAGGCAAGGAAGTGCTGAATAGTCTTTCAGAATATTTGGCCTTGAAATTTGTTTTTGCACGTGAGTCCTTTGAGATGCCTTCTGGATAAGGGCTTGAATCATTAAAATATAACACAATAATCTATGGCAAAGAAAGAATTTGGCTATGTGAATGAGACAAACAAAAGAATCTGGGGATTAGAGGAATGTCTTAAAATTAGAATAAGAAAATTTTGTGGCTGATTCATATTGTTAAAATATAAAAGTACAAATATTTATTTCTGTTTTGGGCCATGAAATTTTAAGTTTTAGTCAAAAACTATTGTTCAGTCATATCTTCCTTTTGCAGTGATATAGCTCCTATAATGTAACCAGATAAAGGGTATCTATGGTAGCTTCTCAAAGTAAAGTGTCTCTAAAAAGGAATAGCTCCCCCTGTGTCAAGTCTTCCCTTTGGAGCCATGTTCAGACACATGGGCCAAATGCATATCATGTGTCTGCCTCCTCTATTATGAACTGAAAAGGGAAAACACTGGAGAGAAGGGGAAAGACAGTAAAATCAACATTAGCCTTGTTAATCCAGTTTAGTTGTTTCAGCACAAATTAAGTTTTAGGTAATGGATTTACCCACAACTATGAATTCATATAAAATGGTCATCTTTGATAATAGGTATGGTTATTCAGTTTATAGATTATATTTGATTTAGAAAATGATTCTTAAATGTCACATCTTTTAGACACTAAGTGGACTCTTCCATATCAATACAAATCATCAACAGCATAACCCAGTTGTTCTTCCAGTTAGAGGCAACTCAACTGTGCAGTTATCTAGGAAGCTACCAAGGACTCCACAGATGAAGGTACAGATGATATAATCAATTTTACTTTTACCTAGCAAAGGAATAAAATTTAACTTTCCTAGCACCACAAAAATAGGAGAAGGACGTCGCAATCCACTCCAAAACAATATTGAAACAATCAGCCATTGAAAACCCTGTGAGGGTTGCTATGAGTCATACTTGACTCCATAGCACCTAACAACAACAACAACAACAACAAAGTTTAATAATCTGGGGTTTAGCTCATTTGGTACAGTGCTGCTCTGTACAATTTGAGGTCCTGGACTCTATCCCCAACACTGCAAAAATGGAAGGACCTGGCAATTCACTCTCACAACAATCTGCCATTGAAAACCCTATGTATAGCAGAGAAGCACTGACACAGGGCCAGCCATGGCACAGTGTTGGGGACTGCTTCCTTCTGTTGTACATAGGGTGGCTATGAGTTAGACTTGACTCAATGGCACACAATAGCAACAACAAAGTTTGATAAAATTAGTACTTTGCTTTCATTTATTAGAATACTAAATAATAAAAAATAACAAGTGTACCATTCAAGCAAGAGCATTATGTAGTCAGGAAATGACTTTTCCTGGGAATCTCACTAACTCAAGAACTAACTTTATCATGGATGGATAATATTAGCGAAAAAGGATCAAATGATTGGTATATCTAGTCATATTCATGAAGGCTATGAATTTCGGTTTAGGATTATATCATTTTACTTCATTCACCAACTGTAATACTAAATTCATTATTTAATATCATGTATATAGGTATATGTTGTTGTTAAGTTCCATCAAGTCATGTCTGACTCATAGAGACCCTCATAGGGTTTTCAATGGCTGATTGTGTCCAGATTGCTTCAGGAGTGTACTATACCATGTCCTTCTCCCAATATATGTATATAGATGATGCTAAATAGTTGGGAAGAAACAAATAGTTTTAAAAAATTCACATTCTATTACCCAATGGTCCAGTTCCTGAGATTTTTTCATATAGAAATAATATTTTTAAAAAAACAACAGTATCAAAAGAAACATGGAGAAATATGCTCAATTCCATGCTATTTTAAAAGGCAAAATATTTCTACAAGCCTGCTAAGTTATACTATACTTACTATATGGGATATTAAGTGGCTATCAAAACTGTGGAAACATGTACATATGTATAAGAAATAAGCAAAAGACAATGTCAAAGTTGCTGTTTCTATTTGCTTACCTCTTCATGCTATCTAGTGTTCTCTCTCAAATTCTTATGTGTTCTCCCTCAAATTCTTATGAACTGCTCATACTCTAGTCACCAAAACTTTCAATACTCTATTCTGTTCCATAGTCAACTAGTCATTTTGATTAATTTTAATAAAAGGAAAAATAACTCAATGTTCTCTGTCATTGCCTTCCATTCTCCCACTTTTTCCCTACCATTCTTTTCTCTGGTGACAGAGAAATAAAAGAAAAGAAAAGAAAAGAAAAGAAAAGAAAAGGAAAGGAAAGGAGAGAGAGAGGGAAGGAATGAAGGAGAAAGAAAGAAAGAAAGAAAAAGAAAGAAAGAAAGAAAGAAAGGAGAGAGAAAGGAAGGACGGAAGGAAGGAGAAAAAAAAGGAAAGAAGGAAGAAAATAGCCAATCTCTAATAAGTAGACTAAAAACTTTTTTCTATTTTTAGTTGATATTTGAAAAAATACAATTAAAAAAGAAAGACCTTTAAATTTAGTAATAGTAAATGTCTGCTATAGAAATTGTCATCAATAAGTAAATGCTAATTAGCATTATTCTCATCACTTATGATACTCATAATTTTGGTATATATTAAAGCAAAATTAGTACAGGCAAATTTTTTGTTTTTAATTTTTTTCTTTAAAAGACTTTTAATCCCCACAGATTTCCACAATAAAGAATGGCCCAAAGTCATTCTATTCACAATCATTCAAGATACTGAGATTTTGGTGTTTTTTCCCCCTTGCTTAAAATGGACACACAGTTTCCAAAAGGTTAGCTTAAGGTTTCCATCCTAAGTAGCAACTTTTGCAAGTTCATATGCATTTGTCTATATGCAGAATCTGAAATTACAAATGGGAGTGAAAAGCTCATCAATCAAACTTCAAATACCAACAAAATCCATACAATGCTTTGCATTTCCAATTATGCTGTATCATTTTACATATCCCAGGAGCCCTAGCATATAAAACTTCTTGTGAGCAAGAATAAAATCATGCTTTCTTAGATTTGACATATGCATATGTGTGAATAAAGTATATAATACCAAGAATGTGCTATCATAGATACTACCTTTTTAATTCACAATGGTTAGTCATGTATCTCAATTTATACTACCTTCCATAAGAACACCTTTTGTCCTTGACTTTATCATTAAGTTAGAGTAGGGAAAAAATCTCTTATTAAGAGTGATACATAAAATAATATAGGAGGAGGATCCTAAGTATTTTTTGTGTGTGTGCTCACTTAAGACTGTATAACACAGATATGTTCTCACCATGCTGAACAAAATTCTCCCATCATGACCAAAGACTCTTAGTACTACAAAAGACCATCGGGAATCTTCCCGTCCAGTGCTTCTAACATTCTGCACATCCTGATACACAGAAAATGGTAATATTCAACCAGAATACCACAAGAAAAGAGTGACTTCACGATCAACCACACTAAATGGCACTACACTTAGTATCTTAGGCATCAAAGTTTTAAAGAGTTTACAAAGGGAGATATGCAAATCCTGCAATGTAATTTCAAGTATATTAAAATTATGAAGAGTATAGAAAAAACAGATGTTCATATTTTAAGGAAACTTTCCTCCAGATAATTCATTTATGCCTGCAGCTGTAGCACTGTAGCATCCAATCCCATCAGATCTCAGAAGCTAAGCAGAGTCAGGCCCAGTTAGTACTTGGATGGGAAACCACCTGGAAACACCAGAGGCTATAGTCTTGGGAGAAGGATCTGGCAACCCACTCCCAAAAAATCAATCTGTCATTGAAAACCCTATGAATAGCAAAGAAGCACTGGTCATAGTGCTTCACCTGTTGTACATAGTGTTTCTATGATTTGGATACCAGATCGATGGCATCTAACAACAACAACAACAACAACAACAACTTATTTATATAATTATAAAATGAATGACATTTTCCATATAATAGCAATTAAGTAATGCATTTCATTTCAAAATATGAGGATCTGACCAGGCTGCATCCTGATCTTGACTTTGGTCCCTGGAATTGGAGGATTTGTGGAACTATACCTTCAGATAGTTAAAATGAGTCTGAGCTTTGAACTCTGCCTCTAACACTGTTATCCTCCTTTTTCCTCCTGTGTCTATGAAAGGGCTGGCTCAGAACCTGTATTCTCCTTCCTCAATCCTCTCTTCAGGTCTCTCTGTGCCCTGGAGGAGTCTGTTGCCCACTGCAGCTGCCCTGGTTATAGGGCTACTTGGTTAGGGCTTCTATTTCTTTCTAAACTCTTAACTTCACTTTAGTATGTTCACTGTAGCCTGGAATATCCTTCTCTTTCTTAATCTAGTCTCTGGCTTGGACAGTGACGGTTCTGTCTCTCCTTGTCCTTACCTCCTACAACAGTGTTTTCTTTAATCTTGTTTCTTTTCTTGTTTGCTATTGTGAATGTGCTTCATCATCACAGCCTTCGGCTGAACTAGGTGAGGGAGTCTGGAGCACTCAGCCCTTTCTCCCAGAGCTATGTGGTGCTGACATCCCAAGATGGGGCAGTAGTTGCTTACATGATTGGCTCAGTTCTTCTTTCCTAGATCTTGATTCCATTGATAACACTCAAACAGTCGATAGCCAAAACTGTACTCCTCCAAGTCTTCATAGCATATGAAACAGAATCTTTTGGACTTCTCTGTCTTCCTGTCTGACATAAAATTAATGTTAATCTCTC
Organism: Pedetes capensis; assembly: GCA_007922755.1. Taxonomy (NCBI): domain Eukaryota; kingdom Metazoa; phylum Chordata; class Mammalia; order Rodentia; family Pedetidae; genus Pedetes; species Pedetes capensis. Next base: position 46,561 of record VMDO01008622.1, read on the forward strand.
TACATTGAGAGAATACATAAAGGATATTTCCTTCAATCAGTCCATAAGGAAGCCCTCCCTAATGTGGTTCCTCCCTCCAGACACTGTTCTTGTACATGGAATTTCAGGATGCTTTAAATATCACCATCACATCTGCTTCCCTTTCATTCCACTCACACACCAGCTTCATCTTTATTAACTTGTTCCTCCGGCAGGGTGGATTACTACACAATGGTGCCCCGTGGCTAACCCACACTCACCTTCCATGGTGCAGGGTCTCCAGTGGAGATGCTCAGAGCCTTGCCCAGTCCCTGCCACTCTTTCCCTCCTGCATATGCCCTTTTCTGCCACTCAGCATTCACCATTTCATGGTAACCCATTCACTATACAGAAGTGTGCTATGCCTCACTAGTCTGAATAGTTGCAAGCTACTCCAGTTTCAAAATAGGATGACCAGATTGGAATGAAAGCTTCTGCTCTGAACTAGTGCCTGATTATGGAAATCTTAACTTTTTAAATTTCATATTGTTTCCTTGAAATAGGTCCTTTTGAGAGTCTTCAATGTGTTAGTTTCAATTTGCTTAGATTATAAAGGGTAAATATTTGATATGTTAAAAAGGAGGAATTTAGACTGAGCTTTAACTATTATGTGTGCATTATATTATAAGTCTCTAGAGAACTGGATCCAATACAATGTGGGTATATAGTGAAAGAGATTTAGTATAAGAAACTGAACAAATAATTATGGAAGTTATGTCCCAAGTAAGCTATGTCAGAAAATTAGAGAGCTAATGTGTAGCTTTACTCTCAAAGTTGAAAGGCTTCAAGAATGAGGGCCAGCAAAAAGTGAATATCCCCGCTCAGAGCAGTGAAACAGAAGGAGTTCCCTCTGGTTCATGGGAGGGTCAAAACTTTTTGTTCTATTCAGGCCTTCAAGTGATTGGACAAAACTAGCCCACACTTGGGAGGGCAATCCTTGCTCAGTAAACTAATTGAAATGTTAATCTCTCATCCAAAAATACCCTCACAGACACATCCATTGTAATAATTTGAACAAATATCTGGGGGCCCTGTAGCCCAATCAAGTTGACACATAAAATTAACCATCCTACCCATCATGTTTTCAGATTGAATGAGCCCCCAAGCAAGTGATAATCATGCCCTATCATTTCATATTTATTTCACTGATGTAAATGTGATTCTTTGCTCTCAAAGATAGCAGTTTTCAGGGAGAATAAAAAGCACATTTGTATGAACATCCTAAAATGATACTGAGAATTCAATGAACATTACATAAGCCATAAGCAAAGGTTCCAGTGTATAGCTGCAGTGGCACTTTGCAGAGCCTAAGTTTGATTTGATTCCTCATAATAAGCCACCCAATTTCTTGTGAAACTACTACTAATTCTTTAACCTATAAGTCTATCAAATTGGGATTCTTTTTCCCCTAAAAGTGTACAACACTTGGTGTTTCAAGTCATATAATGGCAAGATCATTTGAAACTTCCCTGAAATATTAGTCACTTAGGTATAATGCTCTTACTCAATGTAAGATCATGTCTAACTTATATTTGAAACTCAGAAAATAGTTTCAGATTTGTCATTCTGCCTTTGCTATTCCATTCCTATCATTATTGCTAGATTAAAGTATGCAAAAGTGGCACATAAAAAGGAAGTTGAATAAGTCTTAGAGGCAAGCCCCTTATATGTCCCTTGGACAGAAAATATGCCACTGTCATTGTTTAATTTGGCCTGCAATTAAAGTTCATCTTAAAATCAAGATTTATGTACTTTCCAAGTGAATACACTGGACTTCCTGACTTATGTTACTTATAAAAGACAGGCTAATGGCATATGAGCCTGCAGCTGTTGCCCTGTGGCATCCGATCCCGTCAGATCTCAGAAGCTAAGCAGGGTCGGGCCTGGTTAGTACCTGGATGGGAGACCACCTGGAAACACCAGAAGCTGTAGGCTTGGGAGAAGGACCTGGCAACCCCCTCCCAAAAATCAATCTGCCATTGAAAACCCTATGAATAGCAGAGAAGCACTGACAATAGTGTTTCCCCTGTTGTACTCAGGGTCACTACGAGTTGGATACCAACTCGACGGCACCTAACAACAACAGCAACAATGGCATATGCTTCCATAAGACATAATCATGGATATAATACTTTGTACCGGAGAAAGAATTTTGGAAAATACACAGCTGTGTCCAAGAACTTAAGCAAATTTCCCCAAGCCTTTTCCATAACAAACATCCATGTTACTCTATACTCAGGAGACCACATGGGAATCAGATGGTGGAAATCAACAACTTTCAGCTAAAAGTATGAAATCTATTTAGATGGAGGAACAAGCAAGAAAAATACTTTTGCCAGCATTAATATCACCTATATCATGATCAACAACACAACTTACAAGTGTCTCATTCAAAAAAGTAAGAGGAAAAAGCATTAAAAGTCTAACTAAGTAGGAATGTGTAGCTATCCAGACAGAATATTTCTCTAAAAAGTCCACTTCACCATTAAAGCTTCTTTAGGTAGAGTAGGCACAGTTCCCAAGGAGTACAATACTGTTAGAGAACTTTGGAAATGTCTTAATATCTTTAAATAAGAAGAAAAAGAATTTTTATGTCAAATATGTTTTAATATATAATAATGTATTGATCATTATATCAATACAGTCACAAAACATAATTTTTCATATTTTTAGAGAGAATGGACAAAAGCAGACAAAAGTGCCCAGGGCTACTATTAACCAAATTTCTGCTACTAGTAGCCATGTTTTCCCTATGCGCTTTGCCTCCCTGGACACAGTTGAATATAACAGAGATAGACATTTGACCTAAGTCTGGTTTATCAGATTCTGTCTTATATGAATTGAAATTGAGATTTAAACTTGTCAGCATTTGTTAGTTTGTGGGGACCTGTACCCTTGGAATCTTTGGTGCAATCATGTGAGCAAAAAAGCAGAAAGACTATCTGCAAGCCAACAAAAAGAACGAGGGATAATGCAGCCTGTGCAATGGAGAGAGAATGAGGGAGACTTGGAAATGCTACCGAATTCTTGGCTCTCTTCAGCATCTCAGAGGGGTGTGCACATGTGTGTATGTGTGCTTATTGGAGGGGCACATACTACTTAAAATTAATTTCTGCTGATTTTAATCTAAGAGTACGGCATTAGTTTGCCAGGATGCCACCAAAAATCACCACAAAATTGGATGAATTAAAAAACGGAAACTTACTGTCTGAGTTCTAGAGGCTAGAAATCTAAAATAATCAGCAAGGTTGGTTCTTTCTAAGGGAAAAACCCATCCTAGGCTGTTATTTGGATCCTAAGTGTCCCCCAAAGGTTTAAATACTAACGGTTCTGTCATCAGCCAATGGCACTATTGTAAAGTGATGGAAACTAGGAGATGAAAGCCAGGTCACTGGGGATGTGTCCTTGAAAGGGATATTATGAAACTGGTCCTTTCTTCTTTCCTTTTGCTTCCTGGCCACCATGAGGTGAACAGCTTTGCTCCACCACCAATCCCCTCCATGATGTTCTATCTCACTACAGATGGAAAAACAGCAGAGCTAAGCAACTGTAACCTGGACTGAAACCTCTGAACTGTGAGCCGAAACAAGTCTTTCCTCCTTTTAAGTCAGTTATATCAGTATTTTGTCTCAGTGATCAAAAGCTAGCACACTTTGGCTGGTAAATAAGCTTCTTCTCCCTATGACTCTTCACAGTACTTTCCCTCATGCTTGTCTGTGTCCGAATTTCCCTTTTTTGTAAGCGCAACAGTCATATTGATTTAGGGCCCATCCTCATGATCTCACTTTAACTTGACTGTCTCTGTAAAGACTCTATTTTCAAGTAAGAACTTACAATGAGGTACCAGAGATTACATCTTTAACATATAGATTATTACAGAAGAGGGCACAATTTAACCCCTAACAAGTACTCACTAGTGCTGGGGTTTAGTTCAGTTGGTAGAGTAGTGCTCTGTGTACTTTGAGGCATTGGGTTCTATCCCCAGCAGTGCAAAAATGGGAGAAGAACCTGGAAGCCCTCTCCCAAAACAATCCTGAAACAATCTGCCATTGAAAACCCTATGAACAACAGAGAAGCCCTGGCATAGTGCCAGGCATGGCAAAGTGCCCGGGAGTGTTTCATTTTGTTTGTACCTGATTCAATGGTACCCAACAACAAAAAGTACTCATTAAAATAAGAGAATAAATGTAAATTACCATAGAGTTCTCACCTATTACTGTTAATGATAGCTTTTAGATTACATAGTTCTTTTTCATTGAATTTTAACTTTTAAAATTCATTTCATATGTTTTCTCTTCCTTCTGCTAACATTGGCTTCTATAACCCAAGTTTTCTCACAAATGTCACAAATAAGATCTCAACGTTGTAACAACAGTAGTCATGTTGTTGTTGATGTTAGGTGTTGTCGAGTCGGTGTCCAGCTCATAGAGACCCTATGTACAAAAGGTAAAACACTATTGTGAGTGCTTTTCTGCTATTCACAGGGTTTTCAATGGCTGATTGTTTTTGGGAGTGGGTTGACAGGTCCTTTTCCCAAGCCTAGGGCACCTGGTGTTCACAGGCAGTCTCCCATCTAAGTACTAACCAGGCCCAACCCTGCTTAGCTTCCAAGATCTGATGGGATAGGATGCCACAGTGGTACAGTTGCAGGCAATAGTGGTCATAGGCAAATGTAATTTCTTAATTTCTTTGTATCTCATATTCCATAACTATAGTTTAACATAAAAGAAGTACTTATCTCTTACAGATGTTATGACGATTCCAGGAATTGATATATGTAAATGGTTTGGCACAGAGCAAAGATCACCTAAGGGTTTGCTGTTATGTTTACAGAGCCTGAGCCCATACTTGTGCACCAGGCTTCCTTTATGAAGTTTGCTCTTTAAGACAGTCACCAGGCAAGCCTCAGCTGCTGACTGCCTCCTTCCAGTAGGGGTTAGAAGCACAGATTTATCCTGAGTTCAAGTGGCCTAGGTTTAGATCTACTATACAAATTCTCCAGGACAACAGAGCTTCAATTTCCTCACCTGTGTAATGGAAGTAATAATGGTACTAACCATAAGAAGTTTTTTGTCACAATTAAATGAGTTAATTTATGTAAAGCACTCAGTACATACAGAATGCGCACTTAACGTCATGGTCATCATTACCAGTAGATGAATTAACCAGGTGGCAATCTCTGACACTGACCAGCATGCCCAATGACATAGCACTGACTCTAATGAAGTTCATGGCCAGACTACTGCTGTGCCCTATACAGCCTTGTGAATTTTCAAATACTCTCTCCATGAGAATTTTTGATCAGAGTAAAAACTCTTAATTTGGGTAGCTTTGGTCTAGGTATAAACACCATTTAGTTTTATTTGTTAGTTTGTTTCAAGTGTAATGTTTTTAACATAGTACAAAAACAATGCTTGAGAAACATTTGAGTTCTTCATTTTAATTGTAAGTTAAAATACAGGTATAGCATCTATATAAAATATCTATAACTACATCCCATGAAATTAAAAGTTACTGGACAACTATTCCAAAGGAGTAGTTTCCCTCTTGAGGAGGGAAATGTACAATTAATTTCTTGATATGATTACAGTATATAAAATTACTTGAAATTTGTTAATCTCCCTTTGGAGAAGGGAATATAATTCTCTTATAATTAGGAAGAAAACCAATTTCTATCAGGTAAAAAAATGAATAGAATTTATGGATATTTGATAACACTTTGAGGACACTTTCTTCAAAGTCTGTATATATTTTGTATTCCCACAGCAATTACTTGGAAATATGCAAATTTGTGGGGCGTCACCCTGCCTCTGGACTCACTCCAGCTGGCTGTGAGCAGGAACCAGGCGCCGAAGACCTGTCGTCTGGTGAGGGGGAGCCAAGCACCCAAGAACCACACCGCCCAGGAAGGTGGCTTATACCCATGGCTACTCTGAGAAGCCTTGAGAAAGGCAGGCTCAGAGGCTTCTGCCCATGGCAGCTCCTTGCTTCTTTCTTCCCAATGAAGATACTGACTCCAAGTGCTCTGCTCCAACATCTCTTTATTGTTTCCTTCTCTGTCCTGGTCTATGGAATGGACCCAGTTGCTCCATGTACCACCCTTATATACTCTTCTGGGGCTAGCCCAGAACCAATCAGAGGTAGTCACCCCATACGGGTTTCTGCCAATCAGGGGGGATATGCAAATTTGGTTTTGTAGAAGTAACCAATCAGGGATGGTTACAGAACTGTCCAATCAGGAGCCATTTGGTGGTTTGGAAACAGGCAATCGGTATTGAGGGGTCTGAGGCAAGGGATTGGATGCCAGCGCCATCATTGGGAGCTCAATGACCCTGAGTTCCTGGATGTAGGGCAAAGGTGATTGCCTGGGGAATAAGCCTCATACCTCCAAGGGGCCTAAATAGGCCCCGGGGCGAACTGCCTCTCTAGACAATGCCCTACACAAATTCACCACCAATTTTATTTGTATTTCAGCTCAAGCAAATTGGTGATGCAATGTTGCATTGCCTGTATTATGCAAAAAGGAAGAAATTAAGTTATATCTCTGATAAAAGGGATTCTACAGTGGTTGCTGTGTCGTGGATACAGTCAGAGTGTCTCTGAAGGCCACATGTGTTGAAATTTGATCTTTATTCTGAGATGTTGTCAAGACAGAAACTTAATCCAGCTATGCTATTAGAAGCCCAGCCTTTGGGAAATTGATTAGCATTAGAAATGGGCATTAGTGTGGATCCCTCATGATTGAACCCTGGTAGCATCACAAGAAGAGTACTCTCTGTTTCTTATTATGTGGTGCTCTGATCTGCTTCAGAACATTACCAGCAAAAGGTCATCACCAGATGCAGACCCTTGATCTTGTACCTCCAGAACCAAAATGAATGAGCCAAAATGAGTCTCTTTCCTTTATAAAGCACCCAGTCTTAGGTATTTCATTATAGTAATGAAAAATGGGCTAACATAGTTGTATAACTGGGGAAATCCAATACATAGAAATAACACATTCCCCATAATGATGCTGATTACTGTACAGTTTCCATAACCTTTAAAGCACTGAACTTAATTCAAACAAATATAACAGATGGTGTTTCAGAAAAAGAAGGCTTTATATTGCCTTGTTTTTTTGTGTTCTTTTTGTTTGATTTTGTTTTCATATGTGGCTATTAGAGAAAACTATGTTGGAAGTTCACTGAGATCTAATTATATGTTGTCTCCTGTTCTGTATTCTGTATGCTTCACTCCAATAAACAGTGTAACTAAATTAATTTTAGCTCAAAATGATTACATTGATTAAATATCATATTATAAAAGTTTATATATCTTGGCAAAAGTTCTACCACTTGGAAAGATAAAAGAATAAGCTTTCCAAATGTATATTGTATTTCAGATCATTATTTTCTCTAAGTTTGCTCTTAGAAGTTGACTATGTTGGAAGAATTCAGTATAGAGCAAATGGAAATATAATACTGGCTAGAGCTTGAAATAACTGACATTTTCCTATGTCAGTTTATATCTGTGTAATTTTCTGTAAATAAATAAAGCCTAAGTAAATCTACAAAAATAAAATTGAGACATTTGCATGTAGACACATATAGAGGATCTCTCAAATGGGTAACATCACAACTTGTAACAATGTTGATAAACTTAAAAATATAATTTTGAGTATGACAACAGTACCTGATGAGTTTTGTGAAGTCTGCTGACTCAAATTTGTGGCTATTATTCCCCTCCCCCAGATGACCAAATAGATGATTTTCAATAGAAGACCATTTAAAGTGGCTATTGTCCTCTGGCATGATACTATATAGATAAACCTCAGCTAGACATCACCACAATGCAGTATGTCTCCTCATTAGCCTCCAATTTTCCTCCTCTACGTATATGAATACAGTACTCTCTGAGGGGGATATGTTCCAAGACTCCCAGTAGATGTCTGAAAGCATGGATGGTACTGAACCCTGAAACCACGGAGATAGTACTAAACCCTACATTTACTATGATTTTTCCTATATACATGATTATAATAAAGTTTAATGTATAAGTTAGATACCCTGTGAGATTAACAATAATATAAAATAGAACAATTATACTGCAATAAAAAGTTATGTGAATGTGGTCTTTCTCTATTTCATTCTACTGTACGTACCCTTCCTCTTGTGATGATGTGGAATGATACAGTGCTAGGAGATGAGATGAAGTGAGATAATAATGTGAGCCCTGTGACATAGTAGCTTTACCTATATATGGGTTACTTGAACACAAGGACTGCCATACCATAATAGTTGATTTAATAATCAGCTCAGCCACCAAGTGACTAATGGGTGAGTAGTGTATACAGTGCAGATACATTGGACAAAGGAATGAGTTGTACCTGGGGCAGGATGGAACAGGAAGGTGTAAGGTTTCATGCTACTCAGAATAGTGTTCAATTTTAAATTGACGAATTAGCCAGACACCATGGTGCTTGCCTGTAATCCTAGCTACTTTGGAGGCTGAGGTAAGAGGATGTGAGTTTATGGCCAAAGGCAGCCTGGGCAACTGAGTGAGACCTTGTCCCCCCCAAAAAATTTTTTTAAAAAACATAAAAAGACGGCTAGGAGCACAGCTCAGGGGTATAGCACTTGCCTAGCATATGTGAGGCCCTGGGTTCAACCCCCAGTACTGCCAATAAATAAATAAACAAGTCTATTCCTGGAATTTTGTATTTAATATTTTCAGATCATGATTGACTGAAATTGCAAAAAGCAAAACTGAAGATAAGGAGAGACTATTGGATTCAATCATTCCAAAGAGAAAATAGAACATGAACTCTTTAGTGATTGAATTAAACAGTCTAATCATCGAGCTCGTGAAAAAAAATGATTTAAGTAAAAGTTTACTGTAGAATATACAGAACAAAATATATAGTAGACCTACAATGTAGGATGACCTACAATATGTGAACATTATTTGTATTAGGTCTTGTCACTTAATTTTCCATTCCAATATCTTCCCAATAAAATTGTTGTTTATTGTTATTAGGTGCTGTCAAGTTGTGTCCAACTCGTAGCAACCCTCATAGGGTTTTCAATAGCTGATTGCTAATAAAACAGATTCATTTTAATCGTCAAAATCCTTGGTACAAACTTTGCAAACTACTTCTCCTTATTTTGTTATTGTATAGCCAGTATTAGAGGAGATGTTCTAATACAATTTATATCATGATGTTTAATTTCAGAACACCTGCAGCCATACCACTGTGGTATCTAATCTCATTAGATCCCGGAAGCTAAGCAGGGTCAGGCCTGGTTAATACTTGGATGGGAGACCGCCTGGGAACACCAGGTCCTGTACACTTGGGAGAAGGATCTAGCCACCCACTCCCAGAAAATAATCAGCCATTGAAAACCCTATGAATAGCAGAGAAGCACTAACAATACTGTGTCACCTGTTTTACGTAGGGTCGTTATGAGTTGGACACTGACTTGATGGCACCTAACAACAACAATAACAATTTAAAAACAATTGGTCAGTGGTAATTGTTCTCTAAAGCCCAATCCCCATCCTGGTGATGTCTCTTGGTTGATTCAGATATGATCCTGCTTTAAAATAACCTATCCAGATGCCTCACTGCCTTGTTCCATCAGTCTGTTGAAAACTCACTATCACATACCCTTCATCTGACCATTGAGACAATGTTATTATAACTGTATTCATGTCTTTCTTGGGCATTTGGACTAAGTCCAAATTTGAGTGAAATGTTTATCATGCTATCTAATGTAATTTTATAAGGAAATTTCAGTATAAAGTATAAGGCCAAATAGAAATACACTAAAATTTAAGGCTAGCTATGACTATCCCTCCTTGGTATTATGCTTAGAATATCAAAAATAAGCTAGGAATAGTTCATTCTTCATTTCAGAATACAGAAGGCCAGAATTTGGCTCATGTGATTAGACTGAAGATGAAATTTTCACTAAACCATAAACTCTACTTGGCAATGAAAATGAGATTTTCTCAAAATGAATCACATCATGAAAGCCAGTGGTCCACTCATCCCACATCGGTATAAATCCTTGCTGAGTCTAGAGATTTATGTTTTCAGTTTGGCCTTTCTTTCAATTACTGGAGAGCTTTAATTTCTTTTCATTGGGATTTTCTCATTTTCTTTTCCTACTTTCAATGCTCTGCATATATTACACACCTGTATTTGTCTTTGATAATGGAAAAAAAGAGTCATCACTTTCAATGCTCACTCAACATATCTTCATTATCTTGGGAATATCTTCACCAAAATATATTAAAATGTCACCAGAGAAAAATGAATGCATATAGAATGTGTGAATATTGCTGGGCTAGATCTGTATCTCTATCTCATTAGTCAGCATGCAGCCTCCTGGCTGAATGCCTACATTTCAAGTACAGCCAAATTAAAAAAAAATAGATTTGTGACATCCAAATAAAAAGGAAGGGTCTTTTTCCTTATTGTCTTAATAATCAACCAGTCATTTATCAATTTATTTCTTTTCCCTAGTCAATTATTTTTTTGCATCAGAATCAAGTAAATTTCATTTGTCCCTTCAGTTCACACACATTTATTGTGCACCTTCTGTATGCCAGGAGCTATTGTAGACACTGGAAAAAAAGAATGAAGAAAACCAGCACATTCTCAGGTCTCATAAAGTTTATATTTCAGTGGAAAGCCAGAGATAAACAAGTAAATATACAGCATGTCAAATGTGTGGTGAAAGCAAAAGAGAAAAAAAAAAATAACAAGGCAGGTGAGAGCTACAAGCAAGGTCAGACTGTGCCCTGGGGACAGTGGGAATACTGTAGCTATCTAGGTGATATTTGGGTGGAATTTAAAAGAAAATAATGTAACAAGTCACATGAGCATCTAGGAAAATAATGTCCTTAACAGAAAACTGAATATATAATAAAATCCTGCTTTAATATGAATTAATCCAAACTGAGTTGTGGCTAAAAGTCTAATCTTAAGTAATGAATAAATCAGAATTACAAATTCATTGAAATGATATGTTGTTGTTGTTGTTGTTGGGTGCCATCGAGTCGGAATCTGACTCATAGCAACCCTCATAGGGTTTTCAATGGCTGACTGTTCGGGATTGCCTTGGGAGTGGATTGCCAAGTCCTTCTCCCAATTGAAATGATATATACTCTTTTATTTTCTTAGAAATTTTGTAAGAGTCTTTGAAAACATTCATTTTGCTGAAATTCTTCACTTAATCCTTACCCATACTTTATAAACCATTCCAAGTTTGTACTAATGATTGATGATTCTAAATTTCAGTACTAAACCACACTTCAGGTTGTTTTACATTTTTTAATCAGTGGAGGGTAAACTAAGGAGATTTTATTGTACAGTGTAGTTGTTGGATTACTTGCTAAGAAAATCTCCTTCCAGTTCTTAGACTGTGGGAGTATAGAGAGTACAATGAGCATGACCAGATGTCCTCTTTTTGTATTTCAAAGCTAAGATTTCAAGTGTCGCTTGTATATTTTAACATAGACTGCTGCTTTCTGTAGCAGTGTGAATGTTTTCTCTAACAAGATGCTGTGATCTTTGAAAGTGAATGCAAATCCCTATGCTCACAGGCAGACTGTAAAGGCAATATGATAAATGCATTTTGATGTTTGAACATAAACAGGGAAAACTAGAGGAAAAGAGTACTTACCAAATCGAGTAGAATACCAAGTAAATGGAGCACAAGCTATTTTGTTTTTAAAGAGGAACAATGTGCCTCTATTTTATTCCTTTTCTTTAGGTCTGAACTCATTAAGTGAATCAATTTATGTCTGCATTTAGGCAATACACATTATATCTTTTCTCTCTCTGCCTATAAGACCAGCAAACAATTCCAGAGATTCATAGTCACCTGAATTCAAACAGAGAGACTACAAATGAGAGGGTACATTTTCATCACTGGATTTCAGCTGCTGTATAACTTGAGAAAGTTTTAATGTCAACAGTAATTTTTTCCTAAAAATAAATTATTTGGGGGAGGAGCAGATAAATTTGCATTCTATAGGAATAATTTAGGATTCCACTTCCCTAAGGCTATTCTTAAGACTAGAAATAATGATCAAGAGCAACAAGAAAATTTCCACTCAAATAATTTGAGCAGTAAGATGCTTCATTTTTGCATTTTGCCATTATTCTCAGTAACTCCTCCAAAGAGATGAGTACTCAGTGTACCACCTTTTCAATATTTACACATATAAAAAGGAAAGGGGGAAATAATTTTTCTGAATGGCTGAAGCCAACAGGATTTAGATAAATTTTCAAAGAGGTAAGTTGAACAAAAGAGACAGAAAAAGAATTGATGCTTTTGAATTGTGGTGCTGGAGACGTCTATTGAATATACCATGGACTGCCAAACGAACCAACAAATCTGTCCCAGAAGAAGTGCAACCAGAGTGCTCCTTGGAAGTAAGAATGGCCAGACTGCATCTTACATATTTTGGACATGTAGTCAGGAGAGTTCAATCCCTGGAGAAGGACATCATGTTTGGGAGAGTGGCAGGTCAACGCAAAAGAGGAAAACCCTCCACCAGATGGACTGACACAGTGTCTGCAACAATGGGCTTAAACATAAATAAGATCTTGTGCCTGGCACAGAATCGGCAAGTGTTTCCATCTGCTGTACATAGGGTCGCTATGAGTCAGACTCGACTCGACAGCACCTAACAACAACATCAGCAAGTGGATCACAGGAACAATTGAATAATTTATGTCAAAAGTCATAGAGGTGGTCATTTGAGATAACATTATTTTGTTAGATTTTATGCCTATTTCATATAATCACCTTGATTCCTTCTTTACTTTTCATGGACAGACACAGGCTAAGTAATTTGTATAACATATATTATCTATATGCTGCTTTTAGTATCATCATCTGTTTAATCAACATTTATGCTTGGTTGACTTTTCTTAATTAAAAAAGGAAGATTAACTTAGTCATTAATTTATGATCTAAAAGTATAAGCTTCCACCTTGCCAAACAAATATCGAGTGCTTGCAAATGACTGTGTGATTCCACTTGACTGATTTTTAGTGACAACATGCCATAGTGACCTTAAAAGTGTAACATGGTGGTAATGTAGTGTAAAAATATATCAGATAATGTTCAATGAGAAGAAATAGAGTACACTATTACATTTCCACTATGATTAAACTACATTAAAAACAAGAAAAGGATTGAATGGAAACAAAAGAAAAATTTAAGTGGGTTATTTCATTGCCATGATCAGGAACTGGGTTCAAACAGATTCAGGTCCAACTAAAATTGACTGAATTATTACCATGCACCAAGCAGTTTGCCCAGTTCTTCCATCTTCTTTATCTTATTATAGCGCATCAATTCATATAAGAAGGCTCTAATTATATTCATTTAACATAAAAAATAAACAAGCATCAAGGAAAAGACTCAAAATCACACATCTTTTTGAGAAAATGCAGTGTACACCAGGGCTTCTTGTTTCTTTCATGTATTTCCTGTAGCATATATTGGTTTAAAAGAAATAAATGTAACTAAAAAGCCTAACTAGCACAGTTACCCTATGGTTGGAAAATATATAGTGCATGCTATATTTAATAATGGCCTGCAGTTGTAGCCCTGTGGCATCCGATCCCGTTAGATCTCAGAAGCTAAGCAGGGTCGGGCCTGGTTGGTACCTGGATGGGAGACCACCTGGGAACACCAGAAGCTGTAGGATTGGGAGAAGGACCTGGCAACCCCCTCCCAAAAATCAATCTGTCATTGAAAACCCTATGAACAGCAGAGAAGCACTGACAATAGTGTTCCCCTGTTGTACAAAGGGTCTCTATGAGTCGGATACCTACTCAACGGCACCTAACAACAACAACAACAACAATATTTAATAATACACCATATGGCACTGTCAATTAGTTATGAGGATTTCAGGAATTATTTCTTACATTATGTACCAGGGAAAACCTAGAAGTTAGGGCAGCTAATAGCCTCAACAGAATTGGGATGACACAATCCAGAATACACTGCTGAAAGAGTCTTTTTCTGAATTCCTCTTATCTGCTTAAACACAGAGACTCCCAAAAGAATTCAACTTTGGTGAGTTCCCTCCTTTCTGGAGGAGATTTATGGCCATGAAGAAAATGGAAAAAGACCACTTACACCAGCATAGACAAACACTGTCACAAACTTTCTTACCACCCATTTGCTCCCAGAATAATGTATTTGTCTTTCCTAAAGAAACTCATGTGTTCTTCCCATAGAAGCCTTTGCTTCCCATTCCCTTTCCCATTTTAAGTTAAATGTATAAGGCTCTAACTTTAATCATTTAGTGAACTGCTTTTGTGTACTCCCACAGGAATATAAATTACTTTTTTCTCTTGATAATCCATCCTTTGTCCATTTGATATCAGTCCCCTCAAGCTGTGGTCATGATGAGGAAGAAGAAACCTTCTTCCTCACCTCCAGTCTGGCAATGAGGATGGAATAGAGTCCTTATCCCCAATCCTCTGGAGGCTCCCCCTGGTTATGGCAGGACTTCTGATCAAACTAGCATTCTTACCAGTCAGTCTCCATGATTTCTGCTTGGTGTTCATTTGAGTGAAGATAGTAATGGACTCTCCTAGTCTGTTCTTCCCAAGAATTAAATTGTTGTTGTTAGGTGTCATCGAGTCAGTCCAACTTCTAACAACCCTCACAGGGTTTTCAATGGTTGGTTATTTCAGGATTGCTTCAGGAGTGGATTGCACATCTTTCTCCCATTTGTGTGGTGCTGGGGATTAAACCTGAGTCCTCAGAGAGTGTGACATAGCACTCCACCAACTGAGCTAAACCCCAGCCCAAGAATTAAATTAGCAGGAGAAAAACAGTTGTGGGAAATAGCTCCTTGAGTATTGTGACTCCTGATTTTAGTACTCTAGTTATCCCAGATCCTTTCTCTCTAGAGAATTACCATGGAATCTTGCTGGTCTTGTTTGTCTTCTGAAGTTTGGCTCAGAGTACTGAGAATGTTTTCTTCAGGCTTTCTACCATTGGAGGGACTCTACTCAGAGGAAGCCAATCTTCAGATTGCAGCATCCAAAAATGTGCCATCAGGTCAACAGAAATCTGCATAGCCTGATTACCTAATTTATAGCTAGTATTCTACCAAACATTGCCAGATTTCAGGGAATTCATCTAAGACTCCCTTTAGTCATCTTTAGGAGTAAATTTGGGCAATGGGAGCTATATCTTCTTCATCCTTTGAGGGATGCCTCTTGTGCCCATTATTAACTCATAAAAAGGAGAATTGGTTTTGAGTCACATTTTAGAACAGATAAGCCATTATAGATTCTAAATCACCAATGGCTAGTTGACAAATCATTTCATTTAGAAAAGCTTTTATATTTAAAAGGAGTTTTAGACAGGTTTCACCCTAAATAAATATCTATTTGAACCTATAGAAGGAAAGAAAATTATTTTTAAAAGAATAAAGTATATGATTAGCCTAAAGGAATCCCTTGCCAAAACTAAAAGGCAGAAATCAAAATTACACAAAAATTAAAATTCACATCAACCATAAACCTTCCCACTGACAATTATACTGCAGTCATGCAACAAGCCAGATGGCCCTTGAAAAAAATCCTCCTCACCAAGATAACAAATGGCCAGACCCTCTTCTAGGCAATCCAGTAAATAATCTGAAGTTGACCCATTTGTGAGCTGATATTCAGGGCCCAATCACAATTATTTTAACAGACTTCTGATTGTTAAATAGGCTAACATGGAACTATGTATTCATCCAAGAGAATACATTCCCCTCTTTGTCAAATGATTGATACACATATTCCCTTTGGCTTACAGCTATCAATCCAGAAGCCACAGAACGGAGGATCTTTTGCCTTCCACCTTAGTTGGAAATCTTTCTGATATAAAATTTTTAAAAAATTAGCAGAATGACAGGTCAATGTTATCATTGGGACTGCTACCCAAGTTTTTGAAGATAGCTTACAAGAAAATAACAAAAAAGAACTTCAAGTCAATAATGTTTGCCTTAAATATCAATATCAAAGATCATTGCAAAAATAGAAATATGATTCTAAAAATAACTCAAAGCCCATCCATCTCTCTTATCTCGAGACACTTGCAGACACTATAAAAAGGCAGGACTTTAAAAGGACTATCCTACACTTTAGAGAGGGAGAAACTTAGTAATAGCCCCAGGCCTCAGGTCTCCTCAATCAGGCCTCCCTGAGGTCTTCTGTAGGCTAGGTCTCAATACTCGCCCACAGAAACTTCAGACTCCTGGCGTAAATGATTCCTTTCTCCTTCTACCTGAATGTCTATTTTTTTAAGTGCATATAAATCAATCCCTATTGCTCTCAGAAATATAGAAACTAATCCAAATGTTTTTCAAGTTCATGTGACTTGGGAAGATTTTTGGTAAATAAGACGAATTTGGCATTACTGGTTTAATAAAAAGAGGAATTTATGTAAAGTTTTCTGTAATAAATATAATACAGACATAATTTTCATTCTCAGCTTACTAGACAAGTATGCTTATATCTAATAGATTTTTAGGATTATAAAATTTACAGATTTGATTGCAATTAAATTGAGTTTCCACAAAACTTTAGTTTCCATAAAACTTTTTGGTAACTTAAAACCTTAAATTTATGCTAAGTTAAATGGTAGATATGAATTGAATACCTAAATCATTTATAAATGAAACATTGAATTAATTAATTAATTAATATTGAAACATTAATTACCAAACAATAAATGTATCTACTTTGAGCTTCTTATTTTTACACAGAAACTGCAGCTATCTTGATCTATTAATAAACTTGTTCCTTTTGCCACATTAAGAAATTGTACTCTAAGCTGGGTGCAGTGACACATGCCTGCAACTCCCAGCAACTCGGGAGGCAGAGGCAAGAGGATCACAAGTGCAAGTCCAGAGGCAGTCTGTGTAATTTAGTGAGACCCTATCTCAAAAAGTAAGAAAATGGGCTGGAGGTGCAGCTCAGTGGTACAGCACTTGCAAAGCATGTAAGCACGAGGCCCTGGGTTCAACCCTCAGTACCACAAAAAAATAAAAAAGAAAGAAAGAAAAAGGAAGAATGGAAGGAAGGAAGGAAGGAATCTTCTAAAGAAGAAATTGTTTCCAGAAATTATGAAATTGTATATTCATAATTTTTTTAGTCTACTACAAAATGCTACTTTATGGTGCAGCTTTCAACTATGTACTTAATCATTTTCTGTAGAAATTAAGATTATTAAGGGTTAAGAATTCTCATTAAGACATAAGTGAAACTATAATGAATAATAAGAATAAGGGGGATGAGAAATTCTATTATACAAAGTATTAAAGAATAAAGGATATATTTTGTTAAGGAAAAAAAGAGAGTAATCATGTCTGAAAGCAATTGTTTAGATATTGCTTAGAGGTTGTTTTTGAATCAGAAAGAGGACAGTGAAGGATAAAAACCTGAGTGGATATTGAAAGCTGCAAAGGGTCCATTAAAATGAGAAGAGAGACAGAGCAAGGGAGAAAAGGCAGAAAGCAGAAAGAGAGTCAGAGAGAAAGAGACAGAGAATGGGTGTGTGTCAAGCTGGCTAAAAATGGAATGGATTTATTATAAAGTTTTAAAATAAACTTTAATAGCACTAATATACTGATGCAAAACCAGAGCTTGGTTTTAAAATAAACTTTAATAGCACTAATATACTGATGCAAAACTACAGCTTGGTTTTCTTTCTCTGTAAAAAGGAAAAGATGCACCAATGTCTTCTTTTCATAAGAGACTTAACAAATTTTCCTTTCTTCTTGAGTAATTCACCTAGGAAACAAAGATTCTGTGCCTTACCACAGTAATTTCCTGTGCTTTACATTGTCTTTGCCTGCAGCAATATCACTGCGGATCTGATCCTGTCAAATCTCAGAAGCCAAGCAGGGTTGGGCCTGGTTAGTACTTGGATGGGAGACCACCTGGGAATACCAGGTGCTGTAGGCTTGGGAGAAGGAGCAGGCAACACACTCCCAATAAACAATCAGCAATTGAAAACTCTATGAATAGCAGAGAAGCACTGACAATAGTGTTTTGCCTGTTGTACATAGGGTTCCTATGAGTCAGACACAGGACATCAACTCGCACATAACAACAACAACAATGTGTATTCTTTACCATATTCTCAATCATCTATGAGAACTGAGGCTTCTCAATGTATAAGAAGCTTACTTCTTTTTCATTTTTATAACAATGTTACCTTCTATATTTACTTTAAAATCTTTAGGGTCATTCTAGTTGAATGAATAAAACATTTTTTCATAGTGATCTGTGCTCCTATTTAATGAAGTGCTCAAATCTTGTGATCTTTTGTCAACTCCCTAAAATCAAATTCTAAATGAAATCTCTTTAATTCAGAATTTGTGATTTCTGAAATGGCCTCTGAAAATTCTCAGAAGATTTCTATTCTCACCTTGTAATAAGAGAAATATTAAATTAATTATATTTGATTGTTAAATTGCATGGGAAACATTGTCAAATGAAAAGAGATACATAGCCTTCCCTAAGTGATATTTTTGTTGGCATATAGTACTAACATAAGTATTTCAGAAATTATAAAAAGCTTTTAGAAATTTGACATTGTCCTTGTCTATGATATGTCCTGAGTTATTACAAGTTATGATCCCTGTTGTTATAAGCTATAATCCCGATATCTCAATTTAGTGTCTATCACAGAGACAACCAAATTTCCTTGTTAATTGCATTATAATGGACTCTCATTGGATACTTCACCATGGCCATTTAAAGCCTCTGTCATTCCCAAATCATTATTGTTTCAATCTAATGATTTCCTGAAAGCTCCTGCCATCAGGTGCAGGCTAAATTGCTTTGTCTCCAACAACAGAGACTTTCTCAAAGACCAGTGGAAATGACTATAACAGGCACTCTGGAGTACAGGCTTCTGATGACATTTTTGAATAATGTTAAGATCACACCACTGAACTGAGTAAAGATTTTCAGAATTAATGGAGATGCAAATAGGTTCATAAAACCACTAATCCAAGATCAAGCAGAACAAGAATTAATTACATGAAAATGAATGGTTATAATTTCTTTTATGACTCTTACTTACAATGTTGCTGGTTCTTTAATGTTATATTTTTTTAATTTAAGGAAACTTCTTCTCTTTTCTCTTAAACTATCTGGAAATCAGTGTTATAGATTAAACTTCTGTAAACAAATATGAAGTATTTATTTTTTTCTCCTTCCGTGATCCCTCCAGAATTTGGAAACTCATTAAGTATTCTTATCTCATAGCAATATATCTATTTGCATAGGTTTAATAAGAATCTTAATCTCTAGGTAATAGAGTCTTTTTTTCATTTCATGCTACTATAACAGAATACCTTGTTGTTGTTGTTGTTGTTGTTGTTGTTGGGTGCTGTTGAGTTGAGTGTGACTCACAGAGACCCTACGTACAATAGAATGAAACACTACCCAATACCATGCCATCTCCAGCACTATGTCAGTGCTTCTCTGCTATACACAAGGTTTTCAATGGCTGTTCATTTAAGGAGTGGGAAGCTGGGTCTTCCTCCCAAGCCTAAGCACCTAGTATTCCCAGGTGGTCTCCCATCCAAGTACTAGCCAGGCCTGACCCTGCTTAGCTTCTGAGATCAGATGAGATCAGATGAGATTGGATGTCAGGAGGGTATGGCTATAGAGAACAGAATACCTGGTACTGAGCAATTTATAAATAACAGAAATTTATTTCCTCATAGTTCAGTAGGCTAGAAAGTACAAGATTGAAGGGCCAGCATCTGGAAAGGCCCTATCCTAATTAGATAACACGCAGGGATTTAGCTCAGTTGGTGGAGCACTGTGCTGCAGTCTCTGAGGTCCCGGGTTCAATTCCCAGCACTACAAAAATGGGAGAAGGGTCTGGCAATCCACTCCCAAGGCCATCCCGAAACAGTCAGCCAATGAAAATCCTATGAGGGTCACTATGTGTCGCATATCGACTCGACGGCACCTAACAACAATCAGATAACAGAAAGCAGAAGGGCAAAGAGGGTGAGAGAGAGAAAGCAAGAAGGGTCAAACCCATTCCAGCAATAACATTAATCCTTTTATGAGACATGAGGCTCCATGACTCAAATACCCGAGATTAATTCCCACTTCCCAGCACCACCATATTGTGGATCAATTTTCTGAAACCCGAAGTTTAGCAGACACACCATAGAAAGGGACACAACTGGAAACATTGGCTATGTTACTGAGGCTTTGGCTTGGAAGGGCATATTTGAGAATGATGTGTATAGAATCAGGCATGACCTGACAGTTTTAAGAACTAAGGTTAAGCTTATGGAGCCAATGCTTACAAAGCCCTGTGGAAAAACTTAGTGCTAGGGTTATAAGTTTCCCAGCTGTGACAGTCAGCTTTCTGTCACTGTGATAAAATAGCTGAGATAATCAACTTATTAAAAGGAGAGGTTTATTTTGCCTCATGGTTTCAAAGGTTACAGTTCATGGTTGCTAGGTCTCATTGTTTCGGGGCCTGTAGGAAAGTGGTACATCATGAGAAGAGTGGATGTCAAAGCAGAACTGCTCACTTCATGGGATATAGAAAGCAAGAGAGAGAGATTGGAAGGGGTGAAGGTCCCAGTATCCCTTTCAAGGACACACCCTAATCCCCAGTGACCTAACTTCCAACTAGGCCCACCTTTTAAAGGTTCTATCACCTCTCAAAACACTACAGACTGGGGACCAAGTCTTTAATACATGGGCCTTCACAGACCATGTCAAATCTAACCCATAACACCAGCATTACAGATAAGTAAGGAAAGTTACTTCTTGGAAGATCTGGGAACTGTAGGACATTTGAAGAACTTTAAGAAGGTATGAATTTACCCAGATTTATAGTACTATAATTGTAGTCTGATGGTGATTTCTTGGTTTGGCTTCCTAGCCTCAAAAGTCTTTTAAAAGTCAGATAAGATTCCTTACCAAAATTCCAGCAAAGCACATTTTAAAAGGTCTGTGGTGCCAGTTGCTATCGTTTGAATATAAAATGTCCCCCAAATGTTATGTGCTTTCACATTCAGCCCCTAGCTGGTGGTGCTGTCTGTGGAAAATTCAGGAAGTGTGTTCTACCTTTGCAGAAGTGGCTCCCTAAGGGAGGACTTTGGAGGTTTTTATCCCGGACCTGGAGCCCAGGTCTCTCTCTTTCCTGCCCTGCAATGATGTGAGGTCATCTACCACAGGCCCTGCCACTGCCATGCCTGTACTGCTGCCATTACAGACTGATCATCTAACTGTGAGCTTCTAATAAACCTTTTTCTCTACAAGTTTGTTTGATTTTTCTGCCACAGCTAATACACCAGTTTACTACTTTTGCTGCATTTATGTAAGTGATAACAGAGAAGCACTGACACACTGCCAGGCATGGCACAGTGTTGGAGAGTGTTTTTTTCTGTTGTACATAGGGTCACTATGAGTCAGACCCAACTTGATGGCACTTAACAACAACAACATGTAAGTAATGAAGCCCTGAGACTTGACTTTTGTAAATATTATTTTAATTATCTTTGGTCAAATGGGGAAAGATTGCAGATAGAAGTGTGTTTCATTGGTAACCTATAGCCTACCCTTATGAGTTTAATCTTGTAAAAGGTCTAAGATATTTTCACTTCTTTGTAAGCGGGAACCTACTGTCCTGTGCATGTTGTCAGTAATTTATTCTCCTAATTTTTTCTTCTGCTCTTCTGATTGAGCAGTACTGAGAACTGTAACTGCCCCTTTCCAGAATGCTCGAAAGCTGAAACTGGGTAACTTAATATAATTTCAGAGGATTTACCATCACCACCCCACAGGCCACTCAGTTTACCAGGACATCTTTATCTTCCATACTTTGCTCTAGGAACTGACTGTGGTTGTGATACTGCCACTAGCCCCTCATTCTGCCATCTCAGCACACTTTGGGCTCTATCTAGAAACCTTATTAGTTGGCTGCTCTCTGGACTCACAAACAAAACAAACAAAAACATTGTTCCAACCACTAATCTTTGTTTCTTTGTTTCCATAGAAATGTCCCTTATCAAATGACTAATTACTCAGATGATATAAGGCCTAAGACAACACCTAACAACAACAACAACAACAACAAACCCCAACCTGAGCCTTCTGAAATGACACACAACTGTGATGTGGACTGATATACTGCCAGGATTGGAAGATAAGCTCAGTGGATGGGGGAAAATACCTTAGCTCCTAAACTGTGACATTCTAACTGCACTTCAGATGGGGAAAATGGTGGTATCCAGTATATACCACTGTGAATAGATAAAACACTCTTTTTCTCTGAGTTTCCCTTTTCCACATAATACCAAAAACTCCCAAAAGAATAATCTATTTGAAGTTCCTTCTCTAAGGGAGCTTTAAAGCCAAGAAGAAAATGGAAAAGGATTACCAGGTGCACTGGTGAATGCCTGGCATCCCATCAACTCGGGAGGCAGAGGCAGGCAGACTATGAGTTCCAGGAAGAAACAGCCTGTGTAATTTAGTGAAACTCTGACTGAAAATAGAAAATAAAAATAAAAATTGGCTGGGGGTGCAGCTTGGTGGCACAGTACTTGCAAAGTATGTACGAGGCCCTGGGTTTAAACTCCAAATAATGTGGAAAAAAGTTAAAAAGGAAAAAGACTATTTATACGTTATCATAATTTTTCTTATCTCCCATTATTCCCCTAAGAATCATTTTGTCTTTCCTAAAGAAATCCATTTGTGTTCTTACCAAAGAAGCTTTTTCTGTCCCTTCCCTTTCCCACATCATATGCTTGTGAAAGCTGGTCAGTGAATAAGGGAGACAGGAGAGAAACTGATGCTTTTGAATTATGGTGTTAGAGATGAATATTGAATATACCATCGACTGCCAAAAGAACCAACAGATGCATCATAGCAGAAGTGCAAACAGAGTGCTCCTTGGAAGCAAGGATGGTTAGACTGTGTCTTACGTACTTTGGACATGTAGTCAGGAGGAATCAATTCCTGGAGAAGGACATCATGTTTGGGAGAGTGGCAGGTCAACAAAAGAAATGAAGACCCTCCCCTACATGGATTGACACAGTGTCTTCAACAATGGACTTAAACATAAATAAGATTGTGTGCCTGGCACAGAATCAGGGAGTGTTTCATTCTGTTGTGCACAGGGTCACTATGAGTCAGACCTGACTCAGCCACACCTAGCAACAACAGCAAGCAGGTTTAAACATCACAAATAGATGAAGATGGTACTGAGAACAAAGGGACAGACAAACAGAGGAGAAATGTAAAAACAGCCAAAGGCCAATAAAAACAGAGCATTCCTTGGTTGATACTCAAAGAAACCTATGTTGTTGTTGCTATTGTTGTTGTTAGGTGCCCTTGAGTTGGGTCTGATTCATAGAGACCCTATGAACAACTCTATAAACTAATAATTATATAAATAAATATGTTAGATTAAGGATCAATAAGCTGTAATAAATTCTTATCTTACATGAATCATTGAAATGTAAGTGTTGGAATGAGAAGAATTTTGTTTCTTAAACACTATTTTTAAAATGATATTGTCCTCTACTGGCTGTGTTTAATTCCCTACAAAAGTGTAAAATGAAAAAATTTATAAATGTTCCTCTTCTTCCAATATGATCATAATGAAACCACCTATATAAACTGGAACTTTCTAATTTTGTACTCAAACTAAATCTGATATGAAGATGATCATGACCTCTTGGGAAGAATTATGATCATGAAATGAGAAACCTTGGCCTTCATCTTTATGGTACATGCATTATTCATTGGCGATGTACATGTTTTATAACACATCTTTGCCAGTATGAATTGACTTTCTTGTACTAGCCTGATAAAGCTGACACCCAAGGCTTTCAAAGCTGATAGGTCTAAATCTTTAAAGCAGATGCAATTATTGTAACCTAAGACTACAAAGCCTGCAGCCATACCACTGTGGTGTCTGACCTGTCATATTTCAGAAGCTAAGCAGGATCAGGACTGGTTAGCACTTGGATAGGAGACTGCCTGGGAACAGCAGGTGCTATAGGTAGGGAGAAGGACCCAGCAACCCATTCCCAAAAATCAGTCAACCATTGAAAACCATATGAATAGCAGAGAAACACTAATAATCGTATTTTGCCTGTTGTACACAAGGTCTCTGTGAGTTGGACACTGACTCAACAGCACTTAACAACAACAAGACTAGAAAAGATAAACTTTCCACATATTCCCTATTATCACTAAATCTATACACATAAAATGGGAGAAGGACCCGGCAAGCCACTCCCAAAAATCAATCTGCCATTGGAAACCCTATCAACAGCAGAGAAGCACTGGCAGTAGTGTTTTACCTGTCGTATGTAGAGTCGCTATGAGTCGGATACTGACTCGACGGCACCTAACAACAACAACATACGCATAAAAATAACAGTAGGCATATCATTTCCAAAGATCAGAACATAGGCCAATCTACACAGGCCAACAAGGAGTCCAGAGGTCTTTTCACACACAATAGCTATGCCCACATTGACCTTGCAGCCTGTTAACACGTCTCTTTGGGATCCAGAACCAACCTTCAAATTAGATGAAGGTGCAAAAACAAAAGTTTCTGCCATATTTCTAGTCATATACTACAAACTCAGTGAATGCTGAAAAAATCAGTGATGTCTCCAAATCAAGGCCCTATGAAATCACAGGTCACCATTTTGACCACTTCATAACTAACATTGGTTGAATTATTCTCTTTCCCATGCTTTCAGATATGTGGAGAAGCTCAAAGTTTTATCATCATTTTTCCCATTTATCTTACTCCATGGCTTCATAAGCCTGCAGCCGTACCACTGTGGTGTCCAATTCAGTTAGATCTTGGAAGTTAAGCAGGATCAGGCCTGGTTAGTACTTGGATGGGAGACCACCTGGGAACACCAGGTGCTATAGGATTGGGAGAAGGACCCAGCAACCCATTCCCAAAAATCAATCCACCATTGAAAACCCTATGAAGAGCAGAGAAGCACAACAATAGTGTTTTTTCTGTTGTACAGAGTTGCTATGAGTTGGATACCAACTCAATGGCACCTAACAATATCAACGTGGCTTCATAAAACTTGCTCAAGCAATAATCCTATATTTTTCTTGCATATTCAATCACTCAGTTTCTATGACCTTTTCCTCTCAAGCCACAATTATGTCTCTTACATACTAAAATGATCTACATTTAGCCTTTCCCAATCTTTTAACAATTGCTTTTTTTAGGGTATTCTACAAAGAAGAGTTACCCACAATGCTCTCTTTCTGAACAACTATTTATTAACTAATTTAAATCTAATTTCTCTCTTATAACTACAAAAAAATGATATATGTGGTAACCAAGCCCACCTCAAACTTCTTAGTTGCTAATTTCAAGAACTGTTGTTCAAAATTCATACAACTTTATTCCTTTTTTGAGCAGTGGCATGCATCTTCTTGAAACTCATTTTACTTCAGTTATATAAAATTCTCTCTATTTTATTCTTTCTGATCTTTCTTTCCCAACCTGCTCTTCTAGCTCAGTTTTCTCCTATCACCCTTTAGATGTTGACGTTTCTCATGGTTTCTCTCCTTGACTCCTCTTCTCTTCTCGGTCTGCATACTTTCCTTACATGATATCAACTATTTTCACAGTTCTTATTTCACCTACATTTCTCTCTCCAACAATAGATACTCTCCTGATTCCCTATAAAATATTTACAACTCCTTGACAGGTGCTCTATAGAAACCTCAAACTCAACATGTTCAAGTGGCACATTTCTTTGAAGATTCTCCTTCAGTAGGAATTGCAACTATCCAATATCAAAGAGCTTCCCGAATTTGTCCAGTTGCAATCATAAATATGTCTTAAATGTGTTTCTTTCCACAACCTTCACCATTTTCCCTGAGCACTTGGATGGAACAATTATAATACCTTACAAGTCAGTCTTTGGGTCTCTCAATTAATCTTCCTCCCTGACAATATCTCTGTTATCAACAGGGAAAAATATCTAAAACCGTTTGCAGTCAGACTTCAAGTTTCCTATCAATTATTCGTTCAAGAAATCTTTATTTTAACTGCCAAATATTTATTCTTTTGAATGCTGCTGTTGTTAGGTGCCATTGATTTGGGCCTCACACAATGCAGAACAGCATTCTACTAACTGAGCTAAACCCAAGCCCCATTCTTTTGAACAGCAGAAACATAATGATGAGTAAGTTATGATCAGTGAATTTGTGAAATTTATAACCTAGTAGAGAGGAACGACAAGCAAACAAAAGATTACAAAAGTGATATAGACTGTGTTTAGAGGACAGGAAGAGCAGGAGAGAAGGAGAGATTTTTCTGGGAATACATGTTGTCTGGTTCAATTTGTGATCTTTCTATTTCATGATGGTGCTTCAGATTTCTTTTCAGATTTTAGAGTATTATAATATCTTGAGGATGGGACCAATTCCAAAACCAAAATTCATTTATGGTTAATGTATATTTTATATACATAATCTGAAAGCAGCTCAATATACTTAATATGCCTACTTTTTTTGTTTGTTTGTTTTTGTTTTTGGCAGTACTAAGGGATAGAACATAAGGCCTCACACATGATAGGCAAATGCTCTACCACTGCGCTGAACTCCCAGCCTCCCCTCTCCGCCTTTTTTTTTTTTTTTTTTTTTTTGAGACAGCGTCTTGCTAAATTGCACAGGGTGCCTCTGGTCTTGAACTTGCCATCCTCGTGCCTCACCTTCCCAACCTTCCCAAGTGGCTGAGATTACAGGCATGCACCAGAACACCTAGCTTGTGCCTACATTTTGACTATGAGGTATCTCATGAGGTCAGGCTTGGAATTATCTACTTGTGGCATCATGTCAGTGGTCAAATGTTTTAGGTTTTGGATTTTAGATTAGTGATATTCCACTTGTATTAGCCAAAGATAAAAAGTCTTTTGCCCAGATAAGAAACAACCTAATGAACAAAATGTGGCTACTGTTGTTATTAAATAGACTTTAGAAAGATATTTTCTTTATTTCCAGATAATTTATATAATTTCCTAGTTGATGCATAATATCCTAATATCTTAAGTTATAATTCCTCAATCTGTAACTTTATAATACGTAATATTTGTTGGTGTTGTTTTTAGGTGCCATCAAGTTGGGTCCAATTCATAGTAATGTTATGTTCAACAAATGAAATATTACCCAACACTGTGCCATGCCCAACACTATGCCAGTGCTTCTCTGCTTGCATAGGATTTTCAATGGCTGATTGTTTCAGGAGTGGGATGCCATATTCTTCTCCCAGGACAATATCACCCCATATTCCCAGGTGGTCTCCCATCCAAGGACTAGTCAGCCCCAACCATGCTTAGCTTCTAATATCTGATGGGATCAGATGCCAGGGTGGTATGGCTATAGATAAATATGTAATATAATAACACCCAAATAGGAATAAATCATATGTTAGGTTCATTTGGTGTTTACCTTGTCTAAAAATGTTAGAAATAAGAAATCTGATAGTGATAGTCAATGCTGTTTTAAGAATTTAAGAAACATTTTCATAAGCAAGTTTGTAATTTACAACCTCATTTAGACAAAGTAAAATTGAGAATAGCTAGACTTAATAAACATTTCTAGCCATTAACACACAGTGAGATTCTGATATTAAATTTCTGAGATTCTGGTGTTAACTTCTAGTGGTTTTCTGTATTACTCAATATATGCTAAATTATGCTTCCATGAGCCCAAAGATATGGTAGACTAAATAATATTCTTCAATGTCAGTGTCCCAATCTCAAGAACTTGTAAATATATTACATTATTTGCAAAAAAGAAAAAGAAAAGACTTTTCAGATTAAGTTAATCATGTTCAGACAGAAAAACCATACTGGATTATCTAGGGATCCCAGTGTAATCAAAGGAACCCATATAAGATGAAAGCAAGATGGTCTGATTATCATTATGGAAGCAGAGAGGGGAAGAAATGGAAAACTATTGCAAAGCTATTCAAAATCAAAGAATTTATAAAATTTATTTCTCTGACACTATGTACAACCTGTTGCAAGCCCCAATCATGCAATCTCTTAGCATATCTTTATTTCCCAATGATATTGTTCTCTGTATCTTATTTGACCTTCACTAAAGCAGAGCAAAAAGACATCACCTGAATTTTCTCTTTCTGGAAAAAAATAACTCACAGGTAGGGGAAGCTTCAAGATAGTTTCCCAACACATGGTTGGACACTAACTCTTCTAGAGTTCTCCAGAGAGCAATGCTTAACCACATCATACAAATTTTCTAATTTGGATGTAATGTTATTCTGTTGCTGTTGCTAGGTGCCATCGAGTTGGTGTCCGACTCATAGTGACCCTATATACAACATAGAAAACATTATTGTCAGTGTTTCTCTGCTATTCACAGGGTTTTCAACAGCAGTATGTTATTCTATCCATAATTAAATGTGATAGATAAGAAAAATCTTTTACAAACAGTTTTTTGGAAGAGACAACATTAAGTCTGTCATAACTGGATTACTCTAGCTGTGGTGTGCAGGCTTCTAAGACAGGTCCTTGTGATCTGGGCATCCTGTATAGATAGCATCAGGCTCTTTGTCTCCCCCTACCTTTGTGTATGTCCTGGATTATGTAACTGGCTTCTAATGAACAGAAAGTATTAAAAGTGATGGGTTGTCCCTTCAGTCATTAGTTACAAAAGACTGACTTTCTGCCTGTTTGATGATTCTCTCTCCCAGGCAGCTTTTGGTATAGTAGGCTGCCATGTTGAGAAGGCCATGTGTCAAGGAACTGAGGCCAGCCTCTGGTCAAGAGTAGGCAGGGAACCAAAGCACTCTGGCCAAGCACCTGCAATGAGTTGAATTTTACTAACAATTTAGAAGTGGATCCATCCTCAACTGAGATTTGACCAACTTGAGATTAGACCACACTCCCAGATGACATTCTTATTACAGCGTATGGAAGAATGTGAGCAGAGGATCCATTTAAGTTTCTCCTAAACCCACAGAAATGGTAAGATAGTAAATATTCTTCTTTAAGCCTCTAAATTTTGGGTAATTTATTACATAGCTATAATCGGGGAATGGAATATAGCTCAGTTAGTAGAGTGCTTGCTCTGTGCTCTCTTGGGCACTAAGTTTGATGCCCAGCACTACAAAAAACAGGAGAAGGACCAGGCAGCCAACTCCCAAAACAATCAGCCATCAAAAACCCTATGAATAGCAGAGAAGCACCAATATAGTGCAGGGCATAGCAGTGTCAGGTAGCATTTTGTTCTGTTATACATACAGTCATTGTGAGTGGGACTTAACTTGATGGCACCTATATACAACACATAGATAATTAATACACTAGGGGTTTTATTTGTCATAAGGGGTATTTTTTATGTTTTTAAATTGCTCCAACATGTTTGCTTTTTTTTTTTTTTTTCAGTGCTTGGTGGTTGAACCCAGAGCCTTCTGCATGTAGGCAAGAGCTATACCTATTAGCTACATCCCCAGCCCTTTTCCACTTTTTATTTTGGCCTGCTTTCTCTTATTATAATAGGTTCAAGAATAGTAAGGAAAATTAAAATGAAATTTTGGTGATAAGATGGTCAGAGCAATACTGAAATGTTGATTTAATTTTTAAAAATTTTCAAGAATATAAATTTGGGGCTGAGGAAGTAGCTCAGTGGTAGAGTACTTGCCTAGCATGCACAGGGCCC
The DNA here is from genome assembly GCA_007922755.1 of Pedetes capensis. Lineage (NCBI taxonomy): Eukaryota > Metazoa > Chordata > Mammalia > Rodentia > Pedetidae > Pedetes > Pedetes capensis. The sequence goes on from VMDO01008622.1 coordinate 76,322, forward strand.
TGGCTTTAAGTTCCAATACAAAAGAGAGAGAGAGAGAGAGAGAGAGATGGAGGGAGGGAAGAAAGAGAGAGAGAGAGAAAGAAAGAAAGAAGAAGAAGAGGAGAAGGAGGAGGGGGAGGAGGAGGAGGAAGAGGAGGGAGAGCAGGAGGAGGAAGAAGAAGAAATTCTTAAGGAATATTTCTTTTAAAAAAATAATTGCTATTCAATGTAGATATTATATGCCTCCAAAATGTATTTTCAAATTTCTCCATTTACACACAAAAAAATCTAATTTTTACCTTAGGTTACAGGAACAAACATGTTAGATAAAATGAGTTATACCTAAAGAAAGTTATCATAATCTTATTTTAAAACACTGTACATCTTTGTTCTCTTCTTCCTAATGAACAACAAAATTTGAGGAAAAAAGAAAAAAAACGATGAGAAAGAAAAGATAATTTAAGATAAAGACTTAGAGTTTTTTATACTTTGGGTTAGGATGAATTGCTTTCTCATGGTATGACTCATTAACTATGACTAGAAGCAAGGTAATGATTACAACAATACCCATATAAGTTATTTCAATATTTGGTAACAGAACAACACAGGCCTCTAGATTTTTAAGCATATCTCTTCTGCCCAAAACTATTTCTACGCAATATTTTAAGTTCTTCAAACCTTGTCACATATACAAGAAATGAACAAAGTTGGCAGAGGAAAGCTAGAGAAATCAACTTTCTTCCAAGCACATATACCTTACAATAGTAAGCAATTTTTGCCACTACAAACTGGCATAAAGGCACCTACAGTAAGGAAATGAAAATCAGAGTGAATCAATTTCACTGTTGTATATTATGAAAACAGGGTCCTTAAAGGCAAGTCGGTATCAGAAGTTTTCTAAAAACTGCACTTAAGCAGCATTAACTATTGCCTATCCACAAGACTCCTGCAGCCATAGCACTGTGGCATCAGATCCCATCAGATCTCGAAGCTAAGCAAGGTTGAGCCTGGTTAGTACTGGGATGGGAGACTGCCTGGGAACACCAGGTACTGTAGGCTTGGGAGAAGGACTCTGCAACCCACTCCCAAAACCAATCTGCCATTGAAAACCCTGTGAATAGCAGAGAAGCACTGATAATACTGTTTTGTCTGTGGGAGGTAGGGTCGCTGGGAATTGAATACCAACTGGATAGCAACCAGCAACAACAATCTGCAAGACAAACGTAAAAAGCTAAAAAGTATTACATCCTTAACAATCTACCACATCAAGATATTAAGGCATTTTAAAGATAATGAGATTTCTGTTTATAAGGAGAAAATCTCATTAAGTAGAAAAACATTGGAAGAAACCATTTTGAATCCATACACTTTTCAATCCAAATACAATGCCATAAGAAAAATGAAATTCAGTATGAAGCTCCATATTTTAGATCCAAAAGCTTAAACTATAGTTGAAAGGATTGTATAATTGAAAAGATCATATGATTGTTGCCCTTGCATATATCCCAGGGTCATTTTTAATTCCAAAATTTAGGATTTTGTTTCCAGTGGTTTCTGAGAGGTCATGAGTTGACACAAGGGAGATGTTAAACAGGAAAAACAACATTTTGACTTCAACGTGAAATCAGTTAGAAACTAGTCCCATCTTTAGAGGATACTTGCAATATGTTTCACAGGACTAACCCCTTTAAGTATCAAAAACAACAACAAATTCAGCATAACAAATGAATCTTTTCCTTTGTAGGAGAGAATAACATCAATGACAATTTAGGCAATGCAACAAAGCTCAGTTTAGACAAATCCTTAATTTTAAATTAACATTAAAATAATTCTAGGAAACATTGCTTATTACATTGCCATCTGGAATTAGCTGGTAATGATTGACAAATTTGCCAAAAACTAGATCTTCTAGCTTTTATATAATTCAGAGGTAGAGCATCCAACTCTAAAATTAGAGTTGGTAGTTTTGTAAGTGTGGAGGAAACTTAAATCCTCAATTTCAGTTTTCTTATTTCTAATGGGGGATGTCTGGGACAAATGATCCTGTACCTACTGGTTATTGCTGCATAGCAAACCACTCCATATCTAATTGCTGAAAACAACAACGATTTATTAATTTCTGTCAACTGAAAGTTTGGTGGAGCAGTTCTGAGGCTCTGGGATAGGCTTACCTCACATCAGCTGGTCTGACATTTGCATCTGCTGCCGGTTGGCTAGCTGGCGTTGGGCAGCTGATCTTCATGGAATCACTGGGAAAACTCAGTGGACTCCTCTTTCATTTCTGTTGCAAGCTAGCCAGAGCATGTTCTCATAGCAGTGGAAGGGGTCCTCAGAAGGAAGCAGAAGCTGGCTTGGGGGTACACCTGTAAATCCCAGCAACTTGGAAGAGTGAAGCAAGAGGATCATACATTTGAGGCCAGAGGCAGCCTGTACAACTTAGCAAGACCCTGTTTCAAAATAAAAATAATAATAATAAAAAGGGGGCTGGGGTGCGGCACTGTGGTAGAGCACTTGCCTAGCATGCTCAGGGCTGTGGTTTCAATCCACCAATACCAAGGGCGGAATGCCATTCAGGCTTCTATTTATCTGAATTCTTTGACAAAGCCATTGGTTAAAGCAAGTCACACAGCCAAGTTAGGTTAAGGACAGGGAGGTCACTACCAATGGGAATGGAATAGAGGGGCATGGGAATCAGATCCATTAATATAATCACCTTATAATTTTTAAGTCCTTTTTCAGCATACAATTCATTTATATAGGCTTTGTTTGTTTGTTTTAAGTAGTTCCAGCACAAAATTCTGGTAATCATACCGAGGGTGAAGAGGGAACACAGAGGGAAGAAAATCAGCTACTTCTTTGGTACGAAGGCTGTGTGTGATTGAATAGGAATAGCCTATACCTGAAAAAAAGATTGTTGTTTTGCTGTTACATGCCTCAAAGCCAACTCACAGTGGCCCTCATTGGGGTTTCAATGACTGATTGTTTCAGGATGGCCTATGGAGTGGATTGCTATGTCCTTCTCAGGGAAAAAATGATTAGACATTCTAATTAAAAGTGCCATACAACTTATCTTTCATTCAATTTTCCTTTTACTATTTTTCTATCAAAGTTTTTCAAAACATATAATAACCAGGCAAAGGAAATTCAAAGGTTAACCATGTTCAATGAATGCTTGATTACATACACTAACTTTCACTTCTCACTACAATTCAAATAAGAGTAGAAGAAAAAGAAATGAAAAAAAATAAAAGAAAGTGATGTCCTATTTTCAACAAGACACAGAACTGAGAAATTTATTTTTGTACATTTCCATTAAGGCTTATCAGAGACCTGTTATAGTATCAAAAGGCATCTTTTCCTTGTGGTAGGTGTACTGATAGTTAGCTAGCAATAATTTGGATCAAGTAAGTTGCACTTTTATGTCAAGCAGTGGAGTTGTCTTACAAACCACAGCTAGATACAAGAATTCTTCCCTTATTGACTGTTGCTTTTAGGACTAGAGAGAGAACCTGTTAAATTTCAGCCTCAAATTATGCCAATAAATAAAAATCTAAAGTTATAAATCATAATCTTGGCCACTGGTTAAATCATCCTGTAATAAAGATCCATTTCCTCCCTGTTTTGAAGGATAAGCCTGAGAGCTAAGGTAGGGTAAAGTACAAGGCTATGCAAGCACGCATATAGGTAAATTATAGTTATGTTTTTGCAGTAAGTCATAATAGCTTTGCTTCGGACTCTTTTCTTTTCCTCTTAGATAGATCCCTAGCTTTTGAATAAACACACTTATATTGAAGTATTTATATCTTTATCTATACAAAATTTTAAGGTAATATTAAATTGTATAGTCCCAATTTTCTAATAATTTCTAAATTGGGCTGAAAACCTGTGACCAATTTTACTAATTCATGAAAAGTTAACTGACTTCCCAAAGGTCACATCAACTAACTACCCTGTCAAGATAAGAAGTCTGATCAAAATGATGCAACTTCATGAATATGTGAGAGAAATAGGAGAATATAACCCAAATATGCATATGAGTTTTAAAACATATTAGTCAAAAGTTTCCATAAACTTCATAAGTTGATAAAAGTGTAACCAAAAGTGATGGAATAGTTGCATAATGGAAAAAGCAAATGCTGTATTATGCTGTGCCCCACCAACATTTACCAATAAAGGGGAAAAAATAATATAATCAACTTGTTAAGATTGTTATGAAAAACAATATAATAAAATAAAAAAGAAATCTGATCATTTATCTAACAAAGTATTTGTTTAACTAATATTCTTAGCAGAGTAAAGTTATAGTGGGTCTTAGCATATTCAAACATTCTTAAAGTTTGACCTTAAACAAGTTGTCTTAGTCTATATGGGCTTCTCTAACAAAATATGATACATTGATAGCTGATACACAATAGAAATTTCTTCCTCACGGTTCTGGAGGCTAGGATGTCCAAGATCAAGGTGCTGGCAGATTTGGTGTCTGATGAGAGCCTCCTTTCTGTTTCATAGATGATACCTTCTTCCTGTGTCCTCCCATGGTAGAAGGCATGAAGGGTCTCTTCTGGCCTCTTTTTTAAGAGCACTGATCCCATCCATAAGGTCGACAGCCATACCACCCTGGCATCCAGTCTCATTAGATCTTGGAAGCAAAGCACGTTTGGGCCTGGTTAGTTCTTAAATGGGAAACCACCTGGGAGTACCAGGTACTGTAGGCTTGGGAAAAGGACCAGGCAGGCCACTCACAAAACAATCAGCCATTGAAAACTCTATGAATAGCAGAGAAGAGCTGACAATAGGGCCAGGCATGGCACAGTGTCAGGTATGAATTTTGGCAGGGACATAAACATTCAGACCATGGCACAAATCATGTGAATTTTATAATACACTTTATAACATGGCCTTATTTATGGTAGAATACTATTATTTGCCAGTTAAATTACAAAACTCCTTTATCCTCAATCTTCACTAAAGTTGTCATAATATGAAGAAGCTATAGGCTTGTCCTGCGGTTTTAGGACTAGAGAGAGAACCTATTAAATTTAGTAATCTATGTCCTAATGCTATGTATCCCAGTTTAGTAAACATGCCAGCTCTTCAACAATCAAAGTTGCATTTTCTCTAAGTTAAGAAAATCATCCTAAAACTATTTTCTGTCTTGCACATTAAACTTGGAATTCCTGACCTTTGAATTAGTTGGAATGTCAAAACTCATTACAGAAATAGTTTGCTTTGTCTGTTAGGACCTCATGCTTATTTGAAAAGTTATATGAAGTCAGTTTCAATTTCTCTTGCGATTTCACTTGAGTGTTGCCTAAGGGAAAATTTCACCATTTTACCTTCGCTTCACTCACTGGTTAATCCTGTCATTAAGTCTAGTGACCCTACATCTAGAAAATGGGCCCAGAGAAAAAAGAAAGAAAAACTTAATGAATGTAAGAAAGAATGAGAAGATAATTTGGAATTATATTCCAAAATCAAGCACTACTTCAGGAGGTCTTTCACACACTCCCAGATTCCTGGGAAAGCATAGGCACTTTTAAACACTCTTTTAAAAATGTCCTATTGCACGGATCTCCAGTACCTTTCATGCTACAGCTCAAAGCCATGATTTCAGAAAGGCCTTCCCAAATGCAGGTTGCAGTAAAATACTGTAAACACCATTTAATTCATCAAACTAGAATATGCTTATTTGCTCTTACTTAACTTTTAACTTATGTCTGGTGGGGAGCACATCATTCAAATCCTCCCTGAGAAGTTTTCAAACTAGGGGTGGGGACAGAGCTAGCAGCTGCAAATCAGGACAATAGGGATCATACCTTGTAGGTCTTGAGAAACAGTGGTACTGGGAAGGGCAGTGGAAAAGAGGAATTAATTAAAGAGAAGGAAACATGTTTTGTTTATACTAACAGATGCAATGTAAATCTAGTGGCCTTGGCTTTCCCCTTCATTCCTTATTTATAAAACTTTAGAGTAAAACACAGTTTCAATTTTGTTCTTATTTTAAGTGGGAAGAGAAGAAACCTAAAAGAAGCCCCCTGCTGGTCACTCTAATTTCTGCCCTATTTGGTCTTTAAAAAACAAAAACAAAAACAAACAAAAAAAAAGCAAACAAAAAAAAAACCCTTATCTTACCTGTATTTAAGACATAACTTTAACCTTAACCATCTATCATTCATTGTAATTTCTTCCCTTTTTCTTTAACTCAATTAAATGCGCTATACAACCACGAATGCCTAAAGGCAATTCTATAACTTACCTGTCTTTGATCGTAAGAAAAAATCAGTCTTTTAAAGAAATATATTCTGTTAAAGTTGCAATTATAACCCTGGTAGGTATATTTTGTTATTTCTATCTTAATCTGAGGGAAAAAAGAGCTTGTTTTTGTTATCTCAGACTCATGGAAATC
>VMDO01008623.1:0-15223 GCA_007922755.1 Pedetes capensis
GGAACTAATATAAAGTTGTAGTATAATAGAGCTTTTGTTTAGATAGGGGTCTTAGTGAAAAATATAATCACTATTATACCTTTTTATACTATTAAAAATTTAAAAGGTGGTAATTAATACCATGATTTGTTTTTCCATACCAGCATTGAAATGATATATTACCAAATTGAATTGGTTCTAGGATGTATTATCCAAAGAAGGAGATGGGAATATTTAGAGCTAATAATAATAATAATAATAATAACAATAATATTGATATTAATACTAATAATCATTTTAACAAAAATAATCCAACAACAGAAAGATGTTCCCATCTGTCTGCCAGCTTGTCATGCTCTGGGGTGTTGGGTGTTGCTGTGATGCTGAAAGCTATGCCAACTGTAGTTCAGATACCAGCAGGGCAACCCATGGTGGGTAGATATCAGCTAAGCTTCTGCACAAAGGCAGAGGAAGAAGGACCCAGCAGCCTACTCCTGAAACAATTAGCCATTGAAAACTCTATGAATAGCTGTGAAGCAGAGTCAGATATAGTGCTGGAAAAAGAGCCCCCAGGCTTGGAAGGCATTCAAGAAATGACTGGGGAAGAATTGCCTCCTCAAAGTAGAGCTGACCTTAGTGAAAGGAATGGAGTATAGTCCCTGGGACTTCCTTTTTGTGGATGTGGCATAACTCAAAATGAGAAGAAACATAGTAGTTGCAACGATGGCTCAAACATAAAAAAGATCATATGCATGGCAGAGTGCTGGGTAGTGCTTTGTTCTGTTGTACCTAGAGTCACTATGAGTCAGATTCAATTCAACAGCACCTAACAACAGAAAGATATTTTCATCAAAATATTATCCTTGGATTTAAGAAAAAACAATATTAACAAAGCTGATCCCATCAGATTACAGAAGCTAAGCAGAGCCCAACCTGGTTACTACTTGGATGGGAGAGTACCTGGGAGCCAGAGGCTCCAGTCTAGCGAAAAGGCCCTGGCACGCTGCCAAAGAACCATACCAAAGGATCATCAGCCATTAAAAACCCTATGAAAGCTGGGTGCTGTGGCACATGCCTGTAATCCTAGCAACTTGAGAGGCGGACGGAGGCAGGAAGTAAATTCAAGACCAGAGGCAGTCTGCATAACTTAGTGAGACCCTTTCTCAAAAAGTAAAAAAAACAGGCTGGGGGCGCAGGTCAGTGGTACCTCACTTGCAAAGCATGCAAGCATGAGGTCATGCGTTCAACCCCCAGTACCACAAAAAGTAAAAAATAATAAAAAGGAAAAGAAAAGAAAACCCTATGTAAAGCAGAGAAGCACTGATATAGTACCCAGCATGGCACAGTATTGGGGAGTGTTTCATCTGTTGTACATAGGGTTGCTATGAGTTGGACCTGACAGACCTGATTCTATAGGACCTAACAACAAAAGCAAATATTGGCAACAATCATGCTATCAATGTTGAATCCAGTTTCCAAATATATAATTAAATTAAAAGTATAATTTGTATGTGCAGAGTTTTCATATTTGTACAGCTGAAATATATTTACTCATTAGACCCATGAGTAACTTTCTACCCTACAAGCATCATATCCATTTTCAGTTAATTCAGTTCCTTTGGGTAAGTAATCTTTCATGATTTCTTCCTGGATTTTATTCTTTCATATGTACAAATAAAGTTTATATAAACTCAAGGCCTTAGGTGAGCTGCATTTGATCTTGTGAAGTATATTTCCATTCTTCACTAAAGTAGCAGGATTGATTTATCAATTTCTGATTTGTATCCATTCCTCAGTGCAGCTGCAGATGAGGTATTCATGGACAGGTAATTCAGTCTCTTCTCTCACATGATCATTTTCTACAGAGACCCCTGCCAAAGCACCTCCATCTCAGTTTTAAAGGCAACACTGATGACTGGAAGCAAGTCATGTCTTCTGTGTGAATAGACCTGACAATACTCAAGTAATAGGCAAGTAAACAGCAGTATTAGACCCCAAGCAATGAAAAAGAACATGTAAAATATCTGAAATTATAAATTAGTTCTATATAATATGCATGAATAATAAAAGAAGAAAATTAAAAACATGAACAAAAGGGAGATACCATGAAAAGAACCAGAAAGATATTGAAAATAATTTAATTGTCAGATGATCATTTCCAAATTCTATATAGAAAACAGATGAAAGTATCATTGGTTCATTTTTACATTCCAAAAAAAAGCAATAAGAAAAAGAGTCTGCACATCCAAAACATTTCTTGAACCCATCAGAAAACTTACATCACAAAGTAACTAACTATCCTGAAATTGAAGGATATGTTCTTCCAAAAGAGAGGATGTCAGCATATCCTTACTTGGAACAGATGCCTCTGGATGGAGCAAAATATTCAGCTAAAATTTTTGACTAATTTTTAAAGGCTGAATGTAGGCTATAGAGGGAATATAGAGTGCTTAGGGCAACAAGGAAATAAACTGCAAGACGTTTTCCACAAACCTCAGTTTTGCTCACATAAAAGAATAGGGAAAGAAAAGTTCCTGAGAAAGCACCACTCATGGTTCTGGCCTTAGGAAGGGGAAGACTAGCCACCTTGCAAAAGGCGTCAAGACTTGCTTGGATGCTGCTGTACGTATTCTGACTTTTTTTCTCCAGTTCTAAGGGGCTGATTCCAGGGCCTTTTGCATAATTTGCACATATTCTACCATTGAGATGTGCCCTCAGACCCCTTTTTATTTATTTTTAATCTTGAGACAGTGTCTCGCTAAGTTATTCAGGCTGTCTCTGATCTTGAATGTGTGATCCTCCTGCCTCAGCCTCCCAAGTTGCTGGGATTACAGGCATGTGCCACTGTGCCTGGCTATATTCCATGGATTGAAAGCTGTAAATCTCTGAGTAAAGAGCAAACAAAACTGTCACCCATGTCCCTCTGGTGAAATTTTTTTGACCTGTTGTGAAAGAATACCAAAAACCCTTCTGTGCCTAGGGAAGGGCAAGGGATGTTCTTGGGCCTTTACTCAGCAGAGAACAAGTGGATGAAAAACCTTAGCCACCAGCTTCTTCTTGGGAAGGTAAAGGGTTAATTTCTGTATCAAATGCCCAGACTTGTCCAGGCCTTCCCAAGAACTAGCACCTGGCCTGCCAGTCCTAAAGCTAGGACATGTCGGGTACTGTCTAGCCACTCAGGGGAGAATGAAGATGGCAACTTAGGCTAGTAGATGCCACCATTATCCACTGGCTCAACACAGAGTGAGCACACCAACCCACAGAAGCCTGCTTCGTGGAGATTAGAAGAGCATATATGGGCCTCCAGAATCCCTGGCCAGGCTTATGGGTGGAAGTGTTCTGTACAAGGCCAGTTAATGAAACTGTCAGAGATGCCTGCTCTGTGTAATGCGTGGAAGCCAACACAAAGTCAAAGGCACTGAAGAATCAGGCAAAAATGTTCCAAATAAAGGAATAAGTAACATCTCCAGAAATTCTCCTTAAGGAAAGGGAGTTATATAATCTACTTGACAAAGAATTAAAAATAATCTTTCATAAAGAGTTCAACAGACCAATGCAGGAAGAAGGTGAAAATTTTAACAAAGAGAATGAAAATATTTTGAAATGCCAAACAAATCTTGGAGTTCACAAATAACACCTATACTGAAAAATTCACTACAAGAGTTCAACACCAGGTTAGATCAAGCTGAAGAAAAATTAGTGAACTTGCAGACAGTTTACTGGAAATAATTTAGTCAGAGGGCGAAATAAAACAGTAAAAAAAAAAAGTTAAAAGTAATGAAGAAATTTTCAGGGAATCAAGGTGACCAATTTGTACATTATGATATTTCAGAAGGAAAAGAGACAACAAAGAAATAAAAACCCCCCAAGTCTGAAACTGATATTTAGATTCATGAAGCCAGAAGCATATATTATAATGAAATTCTTAAAACTAAAAGTTGAAGAGAATTTTGAAAATAACAAAAGAAAAGAATTTTTTCATATATAGAAGGGACAAATATATGACTACCACTGCAATGGTGGTGAATAAATCACTTTAATTCTAGTATAAAATTTTAGCTTCAAAAGTATTAAAAATAGTTATATCTAAAATTTGCTGAAGGATACAAAATGTCAATATATATCAATAATGATAATAAAAATATAAAGTATATGTGTGGAGAAATTAACAAACTGTTGAAGCTATATTTTATGTAAGACATAAAGTAACCATCATCTACCCTCCATACACATGCATACACACACACACTCACACATCCAATATATACAGAAGTTACAGAAAAGAGAGAGAACCTAAATATATCAAGAAAAAAAATCAACAAAATACCAAAGAAGATAGCAAGAGAGGAAAAGAAAGACAAAAGAATGGCAGGACTAGCAGAAAATAATGAACAAAATGACATTACTTAAGTTCTTCCTTAGTAATAATTATTTTAGATATAAATTCAATAAGATTAATATCAAAAATGTATAAGAAACTCAGTAGCAAACCAATCCAAATGGGAAAAATGGGAACAGGGCTTGTACAGATACTTCTCAAAAAATAGTTAAAATCATCAATCATCAAGACAAATTAAAACTGTAATTATATATCACTTCACTCTTGTTAGAATGGATACTATAAAAATGACTAAAGATAAAAAGTATTAGAAAAGATGTGGATAAAAGGGATCACCTCCATACTGTTGGTGAAAATATAAATTAGTATGGCCATTATAAAAAATTTCATGGAGATTCCTCAAAACATTAACAATGAAACTTCCATATGATCCTACAATCCTACAATTGGGTAGATAGCTAATGGAAATGAAATCAGTATGTCAAAGAGATAGCTCTAATCCTATGTTCATTGCAACATTATTTATAATAACCGTGGTATAAAACCAACCTACATGTCTATGAATTAGTGGATAAACATTAAATGCTTTATATGTACAGTTGTTGTTGTTGTTAGGTGCCGTTGAGTGGGTATCTGACTCATGGTGACCCTCATAGGGTTTTCAATGGCTGACTGTTTCAGATTGCCTTGGGAGTGGACTGCCAGGTCCTTCTCTCATTTTTTGCGGTGGTGGGAATTGAACTCGGGACCTCAGAGACTACAGTGCAGCGCACTACCAACTGAGCTAAATGGGACTGGGATTTAGCTCAGTTGGTAGAGCTCCACTTTGCAGTCTCTGAGGTCCCAGGTTCGATTCTCAGTACTGCAAAAATGGGGGAAGGATGTGGCAATCCACTCCCGAGGCAATCCTGAAACAATCAGCCATTAAAAACCCTATGAGGGTCACTATGAGTTGGACACAACTTGAGGGCACCTAACAACAATATGTACAGTAGAATGCCATTAATCCTTTAAAAAGAAGGAAATCCATTCATCAGTAGCAATGAGAATGAACTTGGAGGGCATTATGTTAAGTAAAATAAGGCAAGCACAGAAAGGAAATATTTACTTCAATATGACAATACCATAATTGAAAGGCCACATCTGAAATCATATTCAATGACCAAAAGCTTTTCCTCAAAGGTCAAGAACAAGGCAAGATGACCACTCATTTTTTTTTCTTTACTTTTTTTTGTTTTGTTTTTTTGTAGTACTGTGGGGGTTGAACTTAATATATACTTAATAAGCACTCTACCACTAGGCTACACTTCCAGCCCATTTTTTATATTTTATTTTAAGTTACACAGGCTGCCTCTTGCCTCAAACTTGCAGTCCTCCTGCCTGTGACCCCAAGTTGCTGTGACAACAGGTATGTACCACAGCACCCAGATAGGATGCCCACTCTTACTACCTCTGTTCTAGTCTTGGCTAGATCAATTAGTCAAGAAGGAGAAATAAAAAACAATAAGAAAGAACAAGTAAAATTTCCCCACTTTGCAGACAACATAATCTATATACAGAAAACTTGAAAGATTAAAAATGACCTTAAAACTAATAAATAAATTCAGTAAATGTGCAAGACATAAATCAACATATAAAAATCATTGGTTTTTTTTGTTGTTGTTGTTGTTGTTTGTTTGCCAGGCGCGGTGGCTCACGCCTGTAATCCTAGTGGCTTGGGAGGTGGAGGCAGGAGGATCGCAAGTTCGAGAACAGAGGCAGTCTGCGTAACTTAGCGAGACCCTGTCTCAAAAAAAGTACAAAAAAAAATGGTCTGGGGCGCAGTTCAGTGGTCTAGCACTTGCAAAGCATGCAGGCGCCAGGCCCTGGGTTCAACCCCCAGTACAGAAAAAAAAAAAATCATTGTTTTTCTCCACATTAACAATGAACTATTCCAAAGAGGAAGTACAAAAGCAATTACTTTTGTAAAAGTAATGGTACCCAAAAGAATAATATCCTTTACCTAAGACTAAAGGATATGTATAAGGGTATGTATAGTGAAAACTATTAAATATTGACAAAGGAAGTTTAAACAAGCTACAAACACAGCAAGACATTGTGTTCATGGATTGGAGGAATTAGTAGTTTTTAGTGCCCACACTACTCAAGTGATGTGCAGTTTCAGTGCAATTCCTATCAAAGTCTCAATGGCAGTTTTCAGTGAAATGATTAAAGGATTGTCATATTCATATGGAATGACAAAAGACCACAAATAGCCAAATCAATCTTAAGAATGAACAATACTAGAGACATCACACTTCCTGATGTCAAAAAATATTACAAATCTATGGTAATACAAACATTATGATACTGGCAAAAAACACAGATATGCTGTATAGTCCAATGGAACAGACGAAAAAGCCCAGAAATAGGCATATACATACATACTCCACTGATCTTTGAAAATAGTACCTCAAATACACAATGTGGAAAAGACAGTCTTTTCAACAAAAGGTGTTGGGAAAGCTGGAGATATATAGATAGATATAGATATAGATATAGATATATAGATATATATGGCGATATATTAAAATTAAATCAAAATAGACTAAAGACTTTAAACATAATGCTGGAAACTGTCACTTTCTAGAAGAAAATGCAAGGGAAAAATTTATGACATTAGTTTTGGAATTGAGTTCACGAAAATTACACCAAAATCACAAATAGCAAAACAAAACAAAACAAACAAACAAATGAACAAGTGGGAATACATCAAACTAGAAGCCTTCTGTAGAGCAAAGAAAAAAAAATCAACAGAATGAAGAGACAACCTACAGAATCAGAGAAAATACTTTCAATATGTCCAAAATATTGGAATTAAGGGAGATAATCTTCAACACCTTCAACCCCATTGTAAAAACTCAAGTAAAATCCCAAGTAAACTTAAGTTCTATGGCACATGCCTGTAATATCAGCAGTTTGGGAGAGTGAGACAGGAAGATTGCTAGTTCAAGGACAGAGGCAGCCTGTACAATTTTAAATTGATGAATTGCTCAAATTAACTCAAGTTTACTTATTTTTTACCCCTTTCCAATATCACAAACTTAGTAAAGCAGATTAAACAATGCAAATCTATATCATATTTTTGGTTCAGGAGTCTAAGCACAGCTTAAATTCTGCCTCTGTTTAATGGGAAAATCAATATATCAATCAGAGATGTAGTTTCATCTGAGATTTCAAAAGTTATTAAAAGTAGGCCAGTTATTTGGGAATTATGAGCAGCATTAGTAGAAGAGTGACCACTAACACTGTTCTAGTGGAACTAGTGCTAAGGTTCTAAATGACAACAATACAAGTTTTAAAATATGAAGTGAAGAACTAAAACTGCCATTATTCTCATATGATTGCCAATATAGAAAAAAGCTTATGAGCAGATTGTTAGAATTTCCTAAAAACTTTAAAAGTTTGCTTGCCGCAGTCCAGCTGAAGACTAGGATCCAGAGATTCCCGAAGGCAGATGAGGAATCAGCGATGGGTAACAGACATAATAGCTTGGAGGCAATGTGGATCTGTTCCGTTTATTGTTTGAATAGCTAGTTTTTTATACAATCTTTTTAGGCTTAGGTCATGCAAGTAGTAAGAATACGTGCAGTTTTATACATACCTGACAGTCATAATAGCAGTGGAGGTTCAGGCTGACCAGAACAACAGCCTTTACTCTTTTTCTCTAGCTGGGAACCAAGGTCTGCCTTTAGATAGATAAGCACCTCCATGCTAAATTGTCAGGGAGTCTTTTGTACTGTGTTGACTCAAGGAGTTCATGGTGTTGGCAGTTACCCAAGAATTTTTCATTGTAGACCTGTTAGGGAGGTTTCTTAACTGCTGCTCTGAATTAGTATTGCTCACAGAATCAGAGGATTATATATTTACATTCATTACTTGTTTTTTATTAATTTTCCCAGAAACCCACAATATGAAGAAAACAGTGACCAATTCAATTTAGGAAAAAGAAAAGATGAGATTCCAAGTCCTTTTCCATGAAGAGACCTTCTTTTGGAGGTACTCTTCTCCTTTTGGTAGACTTTCCCTCTGAAGGCTTTGAGGTACTTTTCCCCTTTCAGTGGACGTTCCCTCTGATGCCCTTCTAAAAGTACCCTTCCTCATATGGGGTCTCAGTTTACCTATCAAGAGTGGAACTGGACCTGACATTTGCTAAATATAAAAACTTTAGTATATATAACAATAAATCATGTTTTTATGAATCAGCAATAAAAAGTATGATATAATTTCAAAGTGATAGTATACATCAGAAAAACAAAGTAACAAGAAAATTTTATTAAATTATGTTAAAACATTCTTGAAAAATATTTCTTGAGTTGATGAAATTTTGTAAGTCAAAAGTCATGTTTTGTTATTTATATGTCTAGAGACAAAGAATGAAGGGTAATTTCCCACTTCCAGGGCCCATAGAAATGTGACTTACTTTATTATCTAGCCATGCAAATTATTTAAGTACCATAATATCTTTTTGACCATCAACAAGAGAGTAGCACATATTTTCAATTTTAGTAAGGAGAATCTATAATTTTCTTTGAAAATTAGTGTGATATTTAACTATTTATATGTGATTACTATAAAATGATACAAACTTTCCTAAGCTTTTCAAATAATTATGCTTTCTATAATAGGCTTCAAAATGATGCATACATTTAGCAATCATAGCTAAATTTGTATGATTATAAGTGACAGATGTCTGTAGCTTGCAATCATTTTAACTTGACATTTTCAATTATTATAGCTATATTGATGAAAGAAGATTAAGGAGCCCTCAGATGCCAAATCCCATTATTTCAACTTTATGTACAGCTGCCAAGGCCTAATAATTCCAAGGGGATATAACTATTCTGAAATAAAAATGCATAGGGGCAGTCCTCTTGGAAATTTGAAACTGAATATAATCTCTGGAATATAAATGATAAAAAGATGAGTACAAATCTATTTTTTAACTTTTAGTTCTCCTTGAAAAGTGATTCTTTGAACTTAAAATGAAGAAATAACAAGTCAGATCATAGTACTTGGTATATGTTAACAATCTATTTATTTGCCTTGAAATTCTTAATAAACATATGACTCAGTATCTAATCAAGGTTGGAGATAGAGGCTATTGGAGTTGATAGTTATTACTGCTTTTTCGTTTTTGTGCAAAAATTCTCTCAGCAATTTGCAACGTAGTTCTTTCAAATTCATTTTTGAAGGGCAATGATTCATAAAGAACATTTTTGGATTCTTGGTATTTCACAGAAAGTCCTTTGTACCACAGCACATTTCTACTTTACTGAAGATTATCATTAGCCACTTCTTTATTTTAAAAATATGATAAAATCTCTTTAAACATATTTGATCCAGCTTCTCTGTTTCTCCTTAACTTTCAAAAATGTTATATTTGAATAGGAAGATACTCCTTATTTCCAAGCAGAATAAAACATTCCAAAAATTGAAAAAATCAATAAATACATATATTTTAACTATTGAGGATAAAATGATATGGATTTGGAATTGGAAAGGCAGTAATTAAGTTTTATGTTGGTTTGTTTTTTCAGTATGTGGAGGTTGAACCTAGGACCTCACACATACTTTGCAAGTGCTCTACCAGTGAACTGCATCGCTGCCCATTTCTAATATTTATTTTGAGTCATAGTCTCATTAGGTTATGGAGGTTGCCTCTGGCCTCAAATTGGCAATCCTCCTTCATCTGCCTCCGGATTCGGTGGAATTACAGGTGTGAGCCACTGCACTTGGATGTAATTAATTATTTTTAAATTTTTTAAAAAATATTGACATCATATTTCTGTTTTCATATTAGCCTTGTAATTTTTCAGAAATCATGGAGGCTCTCACAGCATTGAACTATTTGTGATTAATTGAGGCTAGTAGTTTTTCTCCATTCTTAATCTTCCTGCTACATTTTAAGCATATTTTTGGAGATATACTTGATGTATAATAAATTGCATATAGTCAAAGTATAAAATTTGATAAAGTTTTATATGTATATAAAATCATCACTATAATCAAAACAATAAACATTATCCATCACATTCAAAAGTTGTTTTATGGCTCTTTGAAATCCTGAATCTCCATTCTTTTTCCCTTGCCAGGTAAATACTGACTTGATTTCATTCTGTGTCTGTGTGTTACATTTCCTTGAATTTTCACCAATAGAATTATACGTAAGGTAATATTTCATCCCAAGGTGCTTAAACTGGTTTATATTAATGATAAAGATTAGAGATGGAAGTTGTGTTTAAATGAGAGCAGGCCTCATTGAGAGTAGGGTATGAGAGTAAAGGTCTGGAAAGATGAGGGAATGATCCATTTACATATCTTTGGAAAGAAAGATTGTGGAAAGAACCATAGCATGTAGACTCTGAGACATGGAACTTACATCACATGTTACTGAAGCAGAAAGGAAAGTACTGTAGTTGTAACAGTGTATGATATAGAGAATAGTGTGAGACAAAGTCAGAAAGAGAATGTTATCTTAGTTTCGTAGGGCTGTCATAATGAAGCACTACAATCAAATTGGCCTAAGCAACAGACATTTATTGTCTGGTAGTTCTGGAGACAAGAAGCCTGAGGTCAAGGTTTAAGCACAACTGATGACTGTCAAGGGCTGTGAGAAAAGGATCAGCTATGTCTCTCCCCTAGCTTCTGGTCATGTATTCATAATCTTTGGTGCTCACTACAGTCTTTGCCTTTATTTTTAAATGACATTACCTGTGTGTGAGTCTGTGTCCAAAATGTCTCTTCTTATTAGGACACCCGACATATTGGATTAGGGGCACATTCTACTCCAATATATATTCATTCTAATGGTATTTATTGCATTTGCAATTCTGCTTCCCACCATTTCCAAATAAGGTCACACTCTGAAGTCCTGTGGATTAAACTTCAGATGTGGACTTTGAGAGGATACAGTTCAACCTATAATAATTCAACCCATGACATCATGAAAAATATCAAACATTCAAAATGAATGATACCAATATTAAACAGTACTTCAGAAAGGAAAGAAGGCAACCGTTCTCTTTTCATTTTATGAGGACATCAAAAACCTCATATCAAAATCAGACAAACATATTAGCAGAAAAGAAAATTATAGACCAACATCTCCCATGAACAGAGATAGAACAATATTTAACTAAATCTCAGCAAATAGAATGCACCAATATGTAGAAAAGATAGTATATCGTGAACAACTTGAGTTTGTTCCAAGGAAACAAACTTGATTTTATATAAACTGTGATAATCAATCAAATTAATAGAAAAAGCAGAAAATATAAACATCTCAATAAATCACATAAAACTTTGACAAAATTCATCAAACTTTTGTAAAAGCTACCATCAAAGGAGAGATTGACTGGAATTCCTCTGTCTTGATAAAATCACTATGAAAAGCCTAAAAATATCATCCTTAATAGTTAGACAGTCTATACTCTTCACAAACATCAGAAGTAAGATAAGGACACACAGTCATACATTTCTATTCACTAGTGTCCTGAAGTCTAAGCTGTTGCAGTAAAGCAAGGACAATGAATAAAATTCACAATGATTTGCAAAAATCAAGAAAAACAACACACACAAACATTTATATATGATAGTTCAATATACATTATTCATAGCACTCTCAACCTTTAAATTATTAAATACTCATTAACAAGAGAATATTAGACAAATTACGTGATGTTATATAATGTAACACTACTGCTCGGTGAAAGTCATAAACTTACTACTATAAAGAACATAGGTGAATCATATACTCAGTCTTGTGAGAGCAGGTAACTGGATATAAAGAAGAAAATAAGACATGGTGCCATTAATATTAAATTCTTGAATAGGAAAAATTAATTCATTGTCACAGAAGTCAGAAAATGTTTACCTAATTGGTAGTAGTGTGTTAGGTGCCATCGAGTTGGTATCCAACTCATAGCGACCCTCATAGGGTTTTCAATGGCTGACTGTTTCGGGATTGCCTTGGGAGTGGATTGCCAGGCCCTTCTTCCATTTTTGCGGTGCTGGGAATTGAACTCGGGACCTCAGAGACTGCAGCGCAGTGCTCTACCAACTGAGCTAAATCCCAGCCCAATTGGTAGTAGAAGTGGCTAGAAAGGGGCAAAAGCAAACTTTATGGGATAAGAGAGTTGTTTTCTCACTTATGTGTTTATTAC
Source organism: Pedetes capensis (assembly GCA_007922755.1). Taxonomy (NCBI): domain Eukaryota; kingdom Metazoa; phylum Chordata; class Mammalia; order Rodentia; family Pedetidae; genus Pedetes; species Pedetes capensis. Next base: position 12,523 of record VMDO01008623.1, read on the forward strand.
ATAAATGCATCCAGTTGTCAAAAGTTATACAACTGAACATCTAGGAATAATATATTTTATTTTCAGCAAATTAGACCTTAACCAATTAGTGAATAAATATCAATTAATTCATAAATCACACCATCCTGTATCCTCCACTTTGATTGTCATATCTTTGAAAGAATGGATGAAAAATGTCTCAGTGACCACTTAATAGTGGACTTGTTCTACATGATAAAAGTGTGTTGGAGTGGAGTGAAATCACTGTCACAACATTGCATAATGGAGGAAGAAATTAGAGATCCAGCAAGTTCAGTAATATACTTAAAGCCACTTAGCTATATAGCTTCACAGTGGTTATGTTAGGCTTTTCAACAATATTTTAATTAACTTTTATAATAACAATATTTAAAGTAAAAAATCAACTAAAATAAATAAAAGATTAAGCATTGCAAATACTTTATCTTCAAAGTAAATATTTATACTCTGGGATGGAGATTATTCTGAAAACACATAGGAATAGTAAATCAGTGGCAAGACTGTGATTAGAATATTCATCTATTTACCATAAGCCAGTTATTCTTTGTTAAAAGAACATTGCCTCTCAAAAACATAGATAAAAGACACCAAAATACTACCTGTAAGGTATTAAGGGTTTAGAATAACTGTAATCAAATAAGTTACTCTTACATTTATTAAGATTTTTTAAAGCTAGTTAGAGGTGTATTTTCAACATTTTTTTCCTAAAGAGTCTGATTCTTGATCATGATTATGGCTCTATCATTTTGCAGTGTAATCACTTATCGACCTTTCATAGTTTGGCCTCCAATGCCCTCTAAAGTGCTTGTTGGTACACAAAATATGATATTCTTTTGTATGCTATAAGACAAGGCACCTAAAAGTGTGATGGCTTCTGAAAGAAAGCCCTAGGTTTTGTCCCTTAGAGAAATGTAAATACAGAGATCACTGGAGGTTATTTCCTCTTCCTCTTCCTCCTCCTCCTCCTCCTCCTCCTCCTCCTCCTCCTCTTCTTCTTCTTCTTCTTCTTCTTCTTCTTCTTCTTCTTCTTCTTCTTCTTCGTCTTCTTTCCTCCTCCTCTTCCACCTCCCCCCCCTCCTCCTCTTTCTCTTCTTTCTCCTTCTTTTTGTAGTATTTCAGAATTGAACCCAGGGCCTCACATACTTTGGAAGTGCTGTACCCCTCTCCTGCACATCTAGTGCATTCTTTAGTTTTTATTTTGAGTCAGGATCTCACTAGGTTATGCAAGTTGCCTCTGGCCTCTACTTCAGGATTCTTTTGCCTCTGCCTCCTGAGTCACTTGGATTACAGGCATGGACCACCACACTTGGGTTCACAATTTCTTCTAATTCTCTGTTCTCATATTCTTTTCTTCATGTCACTCTAACAATTCTTTTCATTTTTACTTAGACAGTAAGAAAAAATGGTAACTTGCCATCTTTCCTCTAGACAACTGCCTTACTTGCAGAAGTCCGGCATCTGTTAAACCATGGCTTTGCTCTAATGCTTCCATTCTTCGAGATCACTCTGTAGTCCACTAAAATTTGTAAACAGTAAGTTTTCTGGGGTGTTGCAATTTGTTAGGATGAGTTGTCAAAAGATATTCCCAAGTTTGTGTGTGTTAATGAGTGCAATATTTCAACCTGAGTATCTGAGTCTGGTGAAGATGTTAAGCCTGGCAATTCTGTTACTCACAGAAAGGTCCAGAATGAAAGGTGTATTGGGTTTCAAACTGAAAATATATTTTTATATTTGAAGCAAATATGGCTTCAAACATGCATTTTGGGTTTTCTTTGTTTCTCTTTTATCTTACGCAAATTGGAACTTTAAAATTACATAGAGCTTTCAGAAATCTAATAATACAATGTGTGATAAAAATGATGAAGGTTTAAATTAAGAAACTTATTACTCACAAAACAAGAATTCGAGAACTGCTTTAAAAAGTGGGAAGAATGGTGGGCTAAGTGCTGGAAGCCAGAGTGAGTATTTTGAGAGAAATTGATCTATTTTTTTCTTTAACATTCATCATAATTTTGTTTGCACCTCACACATTACTTTAAAATTATTTTTGTCTCTCTTTCAGAATAACAGAACAAACTAAACAATGCATATCACCCTATAAAATGAAGAATATTAGCTCCAGAGTTTTTCATGAAGGAAGTCAGTGTTTGTTCTGTTTTGGGGAGAGTTTTCTTAGTTGGTATTGTTGTTTTTGTTGTTGCTAGGTGCCATCAAGTTGGGTCTGACTCATAGTTATCATATGTGCAAGAGAATGAAACACTCTCAATTCTGTGCCAGGCACATGATTCATTTTATGTGTAAGCCCATTGTTAAAGGCATTATGTCAATCCATAGAGTTGAGGGGCTTCTATTTTTTGGTTGACTCACCATCCTTCCAAACATGATGTCCTTCTCCAGGGATTGGTCCCTCTGGACAACATATCCAAAATATATCAGATGCCGTCTAGTCATTCTTGCTTCCAGGAGCACTCTGGACACACTTCTTCTAGGACAGATTTGTTGGTTCTTTTGGCAGTCCATGGTATACTCAATATTCACCACTAGAACTGTAATTTATAAAGCATGAAGTCTTCTCCTGTCTCCATTTTTCACTGTCCAACTTCCACAAATATGATGCAAATGAAAATACCATGGCAGGTGTCAGTCATACTTTCCTCTTCAATGTGACATTTTACTTTTCAAC